>JACEEZ010019382.1:164805-195792 GCA_016584305.1 Chionoecetes opilio
GGGACGACAAAAACACGGCTCAGCCTACGCGCTGGTACCCGACCTTTGCTATACTTTGCCACTATTTTACGTGTTTTGGGATTACATCATACAGTACTGTATATCAAGATGTCAGCTCCATCACGCAAGGTGTCTCCAGCAGGAAGGGAATGAAATTGAAGAGGCCTGAGCCTGCAAGAAAGGTGAAAGTGCTGGCAGGATGGATGCAGGTGCGTCCATGCATGCTATTTGTGCCGAGTTCGATATCAAATCCAGCACATTCTACCCGTTCACTGGTAAGTGTAGTTTTTATGCTTTTACAGTACTATATTTACATTTTTTTTTCTTTTTTTTTTTCCCCATATCAGAGGAGGACATTGCATAACTCGGCACATTGAATAACTCAGCAAGGGCCAGAGCCCCTATCATGCCGAGTTATAAGGGTTTTAACTGTAGTTATCCTAGCGATACCCCGTGATTCTGCAAAGACACCCATTACCAAAGTCATCGATTCGCCTCTTCAAATCACTATCTAGTGTCCATGTCTAACATCCATAGAGTAAGAAAGGGATCACAAGCGACTTGAAGATCCAGATCTTAGTCCTTCTGCACAGGTACTGACCGCCAAATAATTTGTTTTGAGTGAGTCCATAACACCGTTGAGTAACTTAAACCACTTTTTTTCCACCTTCATCATGCACCTCAACATCAGGGTCCTTACTGCTTACATCTATATTATCCAAATCAACTACCAAATCGCCGCCAAAGCCCTAAACTCATATCACTTATGAAGCTTCCCACATTAGTTTATGGTACTAGTGTCACCCGGAATTCTCGGCGAAACACCAACCAAGAACTATCAGCAACGTCAAAATTTTCGACGACAGTTTCCCCTTGTAATAGATGAAAAGGAAGAATAAACTGCAATGTATTACAATACATACATCGATATTGGTTTCGTAATCTGACTAAACTGGAAGGACTGAGCCCAACCAGATCCACCGCTAGTCACTCACCTAACATGCATATTGGTTACGTAACCTAACCAAACTATTCAAGCTATTGCATTATTTTATTTTATTTTTTTACATTACAAAGGACTGGCCAAGGACACACAAAAAAGAGGTAACACAAAGCCTGCTTAGTTGCCAGTCCCTATAAAGAAGAAGTAAGAAAATAAAGAACAGGGGTGGGCCAATTTAGTTTCAGGTGTCTTGTCACTCTTCTCTTGAAAAGATTTAAGTCATAGGAAGGTGGAAAAATAGAAACAGAAAGCGAGTTCCAGAGTTTACCAGGTAAGTGATGAAAGAGTAAAGACACTGACTAACACTTGCATTAGGAAGATGGACAGAATAGGGATGAGAATGAGTACAACGTCTTGTTTAGCGAGCCCGCGGGAAGGGGGGAGGCATGCAGTTAGCAAGTTCAGAAGAACAGTGAGCATGAAAATAACGGTAGAAGATAGCAAGAGAAGCAACATTGCGGCGGTGATTTAAAGATTAAAAACCGTCAGTCAGAGGAGGGGAATTGATAAGACGAAAAGCTTTGACTCAACCCTGTTTAGGAGAGCTGTATCAGTGGCTCCCCCCAAACAGTGAGACATACTCCATACATGGGCAGATAACACACATGTCTTGTTCTCTACATACACGTAGAGAGCAAGCAACTGGGAGGGAGAAAAAAAGGACGCAGATGCCACAGGACACCTAACTTCTTAGAAGCTGTCTTAGCAAGAGATGAGATGTGAGATTTCCAGTTTAGTTTTTAGTAAAGGACAGTCCACGAATGGTCATTGTAGAAGAAGGAGATAGTTGAGTGTCATTGAAGAAGAGGGGATAGTTATCTCGTAGGTTTTGTCAAGTAGATAGGTGAAGCAATTGGGTTTTTGAGGCATTGAATAAACAGTTTGCTTTGCCCCAATCAGAAATTAAAGAAAGATCAGAAGTTAGGCGCACGGTGGCATCTCTCCGTGAATCACTTAGTTCTTTTGGGAGTAGGACGTCTAATAAACAAAAGTTGAAAAATGCAGGGTAGAACCTCAGCGTAGGAGTGGATAGGGTTTGAGTTAGACTTAGAAGACCATTAATGAATAATAGAAAGGAGCGGGTGATGGACAGAACCCTGAGGAACACCACTATTGATAGACTTAGGAGAAGAAGAATGTCCATCTACAGTAGCTGCAATAGAACAGTTTGAAAGGACACTTAAGATGAAGGTACAGAGAGAAGGATAGAAACCGAATTAGGGTAGTATGGAAATTAAAGATTTGTGCCAGACTCTATCGAAGCTTTTGATATGTTCAGGGATCATAAAAAAATTCACTGAAACCCCAAAAGGAGGATGACCAAGATTCAGTTAGGAAAGCTAGATCGCCAGTAGATCGCCTTTACGGAAACCGTACTGACGATCAGATAGAAGATTGTGAGCAGATAGTTTGCTTAAGAATCTTCTTTTTAAAGTATAGATTCAAAAGCTTTAGAAATGCAGGAAGTCAACTATACTATAAGGTATTTTATCCCTTTAAATTTGGCAGAAAACAGGTAAAAGCTAATCATATATATATATATATATATATATATATATAATATATATATTATATATATATAGATATATTATATATATATATATATATTATATTATAATATTATATATTTATATATAATATATATAATATATACAGGGAGGTCCCGAAGATACGAGCAGTTGGGTTTTCCACCTGGCATACTCGTAAAGCGAAATCTCGTTATAGCGAAATACATAACTAATGGTAAAATATAGGTTTGGTTCCAGGACCCCATCAAAGACATGTTTTTCAAGCTAAAATAAGCTATATAAAACAAAACAAACACACAGCGTCTATATTACCCCACATTGTACTACCTATTCTGTAGAAAAAGCATTCTGAAAGGAAAATAGCAACAAAAGGTTGTACTGTAGAGGGATGGGGTTGTACAAGACGTTGTACTGTAGGGGACGCCGCGTGATACAAGAGAGGTAGGGTAGGTAAGGGACAAGGGAGGGGTGCAGACCTCTTCCACTGCCCACAACTCGTCTCTGCGCATCTGAATCATTGTACATTGTTGTGTACACTTTAGCTAGACACGGGTTACACCAAAACACAGAGTTCAACCAGGTTATTTCGGCGGGAAAAGGTACAGGGGAAGGCAAAGAAGTTGGGGGTGTTTTGCATTCGTCACTTTCCCTTTGAAAAAAATTTTTTTTAAAAATTTTCCACCCCGGCGCTTCTATGGGGAATGATTGAAAAAAAAATTTGTCGGGGAATCATCACGGCCTTGATTTTCCTCTTGCATTTTTTCAAATCATTGTCATTAATGGTTAGTGACAGACATTTGCATCTTACGTCACTCCCGTTTGTTTTCCCAAAACGTCACCAAAACTTTTTGGAAATTTTTTTCGCCCCACGTCTTTCGTTTCATCACCCCTGGCGCGCGCCGGGCAGCAGCAGCACATCAGCATCGATGGCAGAGATCAACACCAAGGGCAAAGAGATCTCCGCCTTTGGGAAATATTTATAGGGGAGCGATACCCCTTGAGGAATCCTATGTCCCTGGTGATATTTGGTGCTATCACGGCTCCCCCGGACCTTCTTTTCGGGAAAGGGCACGGGTGAGGGGATAACGGGGTTTTGTGAGAGGAGGGGGTGGGGGGGCCGCCCCCCCTCCACCGCAGTAATTGGGCGGGTTTTTAAACGTGTTATTACTGATTTTATACATTGTATGATTATGGTCAGCTTTTATATACACGTGTCTTTATTTTGATCAGTGAGCATCGTGCGTCACCATAAATAAGAGTGTTTTTAAAAGATTTTAGGTCGGGTCGGGGGAAGTGTAGGGTAACTTCTTCTCCACCCCTAATACTAATTTATTATTTTAACCCAAAAAACACCTTTTACCACTAAATCACTAGCAACACAGGCTCCATCCTTATATATCTTAATATCTGATACTTTGAAACCCCCCTTAAAACCCCCAAACCTTCCCAAATAAAAACTAAAAAAAATTAGTCGGTTGGTTTCCAGAGCCGTATGCCTCGGGTAGGGCTTAAGGGGTCGGGTATGCTTCTTCCCCGAAAATTTGTCGGGCGAATATCCGTTAAACCCGAAATCCGTTAAAATCGGGGGCGATTAAAAAATCTGGGCTGTTTTGGCACTTTGAGTGAGTTCACATTGTGTGAAGGAGCAGAGGTAACCACTCTAATTTGGGACTTTCGCTAATTCGACCCGGGGTCCCCCCCCAATTTATTTTAAATTTAGAGAGTAGGGTACCCCGTTTAACAAATTCTTTTTCTCAATTTTGGCATGCCAATTTCCGATGTAAAAGGAATTCAAAAGACGTTTTTACTCTATCCATTTTTGCATTTCAGAAATTTCTTACATGAAAAATCGCACTTTTATATCCACCCTTAGAATAATGCTTAATGAGTACGCAGTGCCCGGGTTGGTCCTTTTATTGATCATGCACCAATATGATTTTCCAAATGACTAGGTGGAAGCTCTTTCTGATATTGGGTTCATCAGGCACTACATCCAGTGTCACAGCCTCTACGGGGGGCCTAGAACGTGCCCCTCTGCCTTCTTGCCCTGAAGCGGGGTGGTCTCCCGGTGGGGGGCCCGGGCCCGGGATGAACCCGTCTCTGGCCTGCTGCCCCACCATGTGCCCAGCCTCTTCACCTGCTTCACGCCTTTCTGTGCTCTGGTGTGGATAAGAACTCCGGAAACCTCGACGGCTTTACCAGGATCTCCCCTGGTCTATCCCCCCTCCCCTTTTGGGGCTGTGCACCGGGGCCAGGCGCCACATCATGCTGCAAGTGGTGGCTGACAAGTTCAGCTGGGGTTGTGATGCGGGGTTTTACACTGGTTCCCCATACTCCTCGCCCCCCTCAGCTTCAAAATTTTGGCAGGCGAACCTGCGGTCCCCCTCACTCGCTCGCCTCAGGGAGGACACTTTTGAGTGTGCGGCCATGTCCTGTCCGCACGTAGGTCACAGCTTTTGGACCTTCTTGGGCTGCGACCCTCATCACTCTGACTGCGTGGGGATGTGCTTGGGGGCCCCGTCCCTAGTCGTGTGAACCCTTTGATGTCGTAGTAAGTTTTGAAGTACACCTGCAGGCAGTACTTACTGGGATTTCCAGGGTGTTCTTCTTTGCCATCAGTCCTGTTTTTCTGGTCCCATTACCCGGCGACGGGCTGTGGTGACCATCTGGAGTGGGCCCCTTTGCCACATTGATCTCCTGCACTCGACGGGAGAACCCCCCTGCTTCACACCGGACCAGGGGTAGGGACCTGCTGGCAGTGGAATGTTGACCGGATATACTCCGTGAGATCTTCACCGCCTGGCACTCCTCTGAACTCGGGTTTGTACTGCATTCTTCACGGGAAGCAGACGCCCCTGGACCCGTGAAGCCAGTGTCAGAAAAAGGGTACCCTGTCATCTGGTGTGGGGGGGTGGCGGGGGCAACTCGTTGTGGGGCAACACGCATATACTCCAGAAGAGCTGCGTCCCAGCATTTTTTCCCAAAAGGGCGTGAGTACCACCCTTTTACCCCGTGTTGGCCCTAGTTGAGTACCCCTTGCAGTAAAATCATGAGTCGGTGGAGTCGTATGTCACCAGCAATCATAGGAGCTGACCCCCTTGAAACCCGGCTTCGCAGGTGGGACCGGGTCCCCGGTACAAAGTCCAAAGGTCCTTCCAGATGGCTCCTCTGTCACTGACAAATGCTCCCCCCCTGTAACCTTGGGTGCAGTTTCCCTATCTTCGGGCACCCTCGCCCTGGTCTTGTCCTTCCTCCCAATGTAACCCAATCCTATTTTTGGGACCCCGGGGTTCCCCCGGTCAAGGTCCCTGCCAATGCCCTGGGACCTGCCTGGCCCCCCCTCAACTTTTTGGATCGCAGACCACGTAAAGGTCTGGAAGGGGCCGTCAGCGATAAGGTCCTGGAGGAATCCAGAAGCCAAGGCAGCAGCAGCATGGGCGGGAACGGGCGAAAACCCGGATGCTTGGATGCGGGAGTTTTTGACCGAAAAGGTTTGAACCCACTTACGCTTTTTTTTTTTGTGAAATTTTGGGGGTTTGGTATAGGGCCTTAGACCCTTAAAAAGTATCCCCCCCTGAAACCCCCTATTTTTGGGTTTAAAAAACGTGGAAAACCCCCTTTTCCAGGAAAAAGGTTTTACCCAAAAAAAGGGGCGGTTTTTTATGAGAAGTGAGTTTCCGGGATTGGCGGACTTAAAGTAGGTCTTACGGCAATATCGAGGGCATACTTTTTCCATAGAGTTTTTTTGCGCTTTTTCAAAGGATTTTTGTCATCAGGGAAAATTTTTTGAATCCGAAATTAAGTGGTTTTCTGTGAGTTTAAAAAATGGGTATGCTTAGCTATGTTTTTGCATTAAAATAAAAATCCCCTTTTTGCATAGCAAGAAGTGCTCAAAAAAAAGTTGGAGGACAAACCCCCCCTTTAAAAATTCAATTTACATAAAAAAACACCCCGCCAAATACAAATAATCTATATTTCCTTTTCATTGGACCTACGGCGACCCTATAATAGAGGGTTTTTCTGTATACATCAAACCCCCGGGTACACCCTTAATGTGCCGCTATCGGGGCGCTATAGCCGAAATCGTGATAGCCGAAAAATAGAACTAATGGTAATTCTAAAGGTGCCAGGATCCCCATGATGCCACTTATTTTTTACCACTTTTTTTGGTATTTTGATACTTTCTACCAGTAACTCGGTATGAGGAGAAAATGCTCTTTTTTAGCATTTTGATGTGGAAATGATGGGTTTCATTAAAAAATCATCGGAAATGCCCATAAGGGTTAGGTTGGAATTTCAAAGGAATGGGGGGCTTACCCTTAACTTTGTCAGTTATATATCTTTTTGATTTTTTGCCCTTGTGTCATCCCATAAAGGGGGTTTAAAAGGGTATTTATTTAGCCAACCCATAATCCTCCCCGCAAAAACTAGTTTAAACTTTCCCCACCAAAACCGCGCTTTTCCCGCAGGTCTCCGGTTTGTTATCGAGGTGGAAACTCCCACGCCACCACTGTCGGTGGGGGCGTCCCCCCCCCTTTCGCCACACGTTGTCAAAAACTTGTATCTGCCTTTCTGTGTCATCCCGAAAAAGACAGATCCTACCACACGTAACCCCTCTAGGAAATCCCCGGGTCATATGTTCCTCAAAGGATATTCGCAAGTAAACAAAAATAAGAACTAAGGGGGTAAAACAGGAAAATGAACTTTCCTAAATCTTTAATGATCTTTTCATTTTTTTCATCATTCTAACACATCAAAATACATGGGGAAAAAAGACACTTTTTACCCAATTTTTAATTCCTCGTTAAAGTACCAATTTTATCCCCAACAAACCGCTCAGAACGCTAAAAGAACCAAAAGTACAGTTTCAAAGGGGTTTTGGGCAACTATCCCATTTCAATGTTTTAATGAAAGAAAACGATACAGGAGAACCTCTTTAACCGCATTTAAACAACGGCAGCCCAAAAAACGGCACTAATCGTCCCCGGCTTTTTTTTTTTTTTTTTTTTTTTTTTTTTTTTTTTTTTTTTTTTTTACTGAAAACTTGGGAAATCTTTCCTGTTTTATTTTCCACTTTCCTATGACTTACATCTTTTCAAAAGAAAGTAAAAAGACACCCCCCGAACTAAATTGGCTCACCCCCCTTTTTTTTTTATTCTCTTACTGTCTTCTTTATAGGGACTGGCAACTAAGCGGGCTTTGTGTTACCCATTTTTGTTGTCCCCTTTGGGCCGGTTCCTTGTAAATGGGGAAAAAAAAAAAAAGAAAAAAAAAAAAAAAAAAAAAAAAAAATATTTGGGCGATTCCATAAGGGGTAACTCTCAAACAACGGCAAAATGAGTTATCCGGCATGCGCTCCCCCCGCGCGGGTGCCGGATAAACGAGGTTCTCCTGTACTATCATTTTTTTCATATCATAATAGCATACCATAATCAACTGTAACACATTTCGTCTTTGTTTATATATGCACAGCTGACGAGAAAATGTCCTATGAGGGTCGCCATCTTGATTAGCGGCCACAACAGGCCAACATCTGTATGTGAAGAGTAATTGTGCTCCCCGGGACATTTAAGGCCTTAACAGTACTCTTAAAACTAAAAAGGGTTTTGTGATACAATTTTTACTGCTTAGCAGTCAAATATTAGAGTTAATCGGATTTCATGGCCTTCATGTAACAAACTTGTGTGTATGCGCCCGCTGACGTCATTATTTGACAACCATCCGCAGTCCCTTATTCAGTCTGGCCAAGACTGGCCTGAGCCGTGCAACTATAAAGCGATAGACATGGTTGGGGCGTGAGACATGTTTGTGCAGATATACAAGGCGTGATAGCCGTAAAACTTATTAGCTTGATACTGAATGTTGAGTACAGTATATATTACGGAGGCGGTGGCCTCCCGTGAAGACAGGTTTAGTGTCTGGAAGTGGCAAGCTCGGTGAACCGAGTTCGAATCC
Source organism: Chionoecetes opilio (assembly GCA_016584305.1). Taxonomy (NCBI): domain Eukaryota; kingdom Metazoa; phylum Arthropoda; class Malacostraca; order Decapoda; family Majidae; genus Chionoecetes; species Chionoecetes opilio. Next base: position 173,293 of record JACEEZ010019382.1, read on the forward strand.
CGCCAGTTGCCACAATCTTTCGGCAATCGTCAAGTGGCCGAAGAAAACACACATTCTGCCATTAATTCTACACTAGACAGCGAGTGCATAAAGTGACACAGGGAGGTGGCATAAGCCTCTAAACAACGGTGGCACTTTAAAAATCATGCCCGCGCCTCCACGGGCGAGAGGCAACGATCACAGCCTTCATGTGAGCCTCCAGGCCTACATCGCAGCCCCTGGAGGTTATTGCCTACAGACGCTACAAAAAAAGAAAAAGGATGCGTGATAGATGTGAAACGCGACAGCGGGATGCGCTATAGCCAAGGGTTAAGGTACATTTAGGTATGCCGTAAAGCGCGATAGCCGAATGCGCAATAGCCAAGGTGTTGAGTGTACGTAAAAAATCCTACAAATATGTTTCTAACTTAAAAACCAGCAAAAACAGTAAAGCTGTCGATGTCTAGTACTGTCTGGTATATTTTAACATTAGACTAGAGTTGTGGTGGACTGTTGCGTCACTCCTGCCACGTCTGGCATTGCATTTTACTCCCGCCATTTTGACAATACAGTAAAATCTCTCGTATTAGGACCTCCTCCTCCTCCTCCTCTTCCTTTAGGAAGAGTTAAGGTTAGGGTTAGGGTAGGTAGGGTGTCATGATGCGAGTCAGTGAGGTTAGAGGCCCACGCAACATGGCAGAGCTTTCATGATCCATCACTGAGCATATAGTTAGTATACTGTAATTGTGGTTTCTTTGTTGTGTCCAAATGTTTGATTGGCGAGTGATCTGAGGCCATTGAACCTTGAGCCCATATCCAGCAACGGAGATGGTATCTCCAGCTACCACCCGCTCTCCCACTACCTAGATCAGTGATTCTCAAACTGTGCGCCGTGGGAATCCCCTAGGTGCGCCGCGTAATTTTTCATAGATATGGGTATTTTGCACTTTGAGGTCGCAGTTTTTGTTTCTTATATTGAAGATGGGAAATTGTAAATGAATGAGTTCATATGTAACTAGGCAGGTAGATGCAATGTCCCTTTTAATAATATTATAAGTACTTTGGTAGATGGATAGAGTAAAAAATATAGAATCTAGCCGCAAAGCCGCCCTCCGGGCGGACTTTTTGGCTAGCTCCTCGGAGGGCTATTGGTGGGCCTTCGGCCCACCAAACACAGACTCTCCAGATAGCCCCTTCTAGCTTTCCTGAAATCATGGATGTAGAAATGTATGTATTAACGCCAAACCTATTCGCATCCCCCCCAACCCATTTACTCACCCATTACCCATCACCCCCCACCCATTCACTCACCCATTATCCATCACCACACACCCATTCACTCACCCATTACCCATCACCCCCCATCTATTCCCCTCACCCATCACCCATCACCACCCACCATTCACTCACCCATCACCCCCACCCCCATTACCCATCACCCCACCCATTCACTCACCCATTACCCATCACCCTACACCCAAGGTTTCCTCAATTCTCCAACCCTTTTTTTTCACAATTCTCGCTAATAGGCTGCTAAAAAAAAAAAAAAAAAAAAGGTGATGGGATCATCTCATAAATGGTTTAAAAAACCTTCCCCTGCTCGAGCCAGTTCCAAAACTTTTGCCATATGAGGGGATTCCGCCACAGGGGGCGGCCCCTGGAGCGGACACACACACACACAGACACACACATTTTTCGCTTATATTATTATAGAAATAAATAAGTTATTCATGCTTAAAAAAATACTTCCCGCTTCCACCACAATACGTGTTGAACGAGTACTGTACAGTACTGTACCAGTCTGAGCCGCAGCCTGCTGGTGTTACTGAGTTACCAACTTACTAGTTTAATCACATGTTCATTTTGAATTGTTTTTAGGACATATAAAAGGAAAAGGATGATGAATAGAAACTGATGCATACTTATATCAGTAGGCTTTATGCAAGTTTGACTGTTTGACGTGATTTACGTAAAACCCCGATCGATAAATAACATGTATAATTTGGCAACACACGTAGGCAGAGCGTTGGGTAGGCACCTCCCGTGGTCGTGTACCCATGAGCCTCAGTAAGTATCGTGTTGTGGTTTTAAATTTCAGGTCCAAGCTTAAAAATGGATAAGTACCTCATTAAAAGCGAAAGTGTATAAAGGCATAGCGGTGAAGTCGCAGTTGATCATGAATCAAAACGTAAATGTGTCGAAGGCACCGAAGGCGAAGTAACAGTAATAACTGTTGAAAGTGAGTCCTCTCGTCCAGACCCTAGTGTGGAAAGTGAAGAAAGTGAAGTGACAGTTGAAAATGAGCATAGTCGTACAGGTCCGTGCTGGCAAGTGAAGTGACAGTTGAAAGTGACCGTAGTCGTGCAGGTCCGAGGGCAAAGAGAAGGACAGTTGGAAGTGAGTTTTGTCATCCAGGTCTGAGCGTGGTCAAAACGACGACACGTGCCAGCAAAAGTAACCGCAGAAAAGTCATTTCGCCTGTATAACGACAGTTATCTTGGACTTGGGTTCACTTGCTGTGATGATGAAAATGGTCCAAAGCCAAAATGTGTTGTTTGCGGCATTGAGCTATCAAATGAATCTATGACTCCTATGAAAATGAAGAGACATTTAACAACAAAACATAGTCACCTCTCTCAGAAGCCTATAGTTTACTTTAAAGACTCTTGAAAGATAACAAACAACAAAGGCTTGGGTTTGAAAAAAAGGGTGAAGGGGGCAGAAAAGGCCGGGAAAGCAAGCTATTTAGTGGCAGAGCATACAGCAAACAAATGAAACTCCATTCAATGCAGTCAGACTTCCTTCCAGCTTGCGTGCTGTGGTGAAAACATTGTTTGGGGATGAGGCTAAAAAGGAAGTGAAAAAATTCCCCCCTCAGACGACACGATTGGTAGACGAATCAAGGACATGTCGTCTGATATTGAAAAAAGGGGTGTTGTGAACTCTGGAAAGGTAAAATGTATGCTTTACAAGGGGATGAATCAACAGATATTGGAAAAAAAACCCTCAGTTACTAGTGTTCATCCGTTATGTTGCTGATAACAAAATAACTGAACATTTTTTATGCTGCAAAGAACTGGTGCAAACCACGGGACAGGAGATATTTTCTACAGTGACAGAATACTTGAAAGAAAAGGACTTGTGAATGGAAATTATGTGTGGGAAATTTGCACAGATGGCGTCCATCCATGGTGGGATCGGTAAAAGGTTTTGTGTCCTTAGCCCAAGAAGGAGAACCCAGATTTGATTACTACCCATTGTTTCTTGCACCGTGAAGCTTTGTTGCTAAAACACTCGGAAAAGAATTAAAGTTGTTCTTGATGTTGTGAAAATGTAAACTTTCTTAAAAGCAGACCAAAGCAGTCAAGACTATTTTCCATGCTTTGTGAAGAAATGGGATCTCCTCACAAAGGTCTTCTCCTCCACACAGAAGTCCGGTGGTTATAAAGAGGCAAAGTGTTATCCCGGGTGCGTGAACTGAGAGGGGAAAAATGCTCCTTTTCTTACCCTTGAGGAGAAAACTGAATTCTGCGAATTACTTGCGATGAAATTTGGAGTGCAAAATTATGCTACTTGGCAGACATATTTGAACATCCCGAACAAGGTTAATGCAAGTATGCAAGTTAGAAATGAAATATGGTAACATCTTCTGACAAAATGAAAGCCTTGGTTGAAAAATTAGGCTCTGAAATGAAAGGGTGATGAAGGCAAGATTAAAATGTTTCAAAAGACTGCTGAAGCTAAAATACAGACATTGTTCCACTCATTAAGCAGCACCTTGAAAGCCTAGGAAGGAACATAGAGAAATATTTCCCCAAAAATATTGTTGAAAGTTATGACTGGCTGAGAAATCCATTCTTTCACGATCCCTTGAGCAAGCCACAACTTAGCATCCTTGAAGAGGAACTAATCAACATCCGTAATGACCACACACTAAAACTGCAATATCTGGATATGACATTAGAAAACTCTGGATTCAAATGGAAAACGAAAACCCCCCCCTATATCCAAAAGGGGCCCCGAAAATATTCTTGCAATTTTCAACCTCAAAATCTGTGTGAACTGGGATTGTCTCAGCCCTCACATATTAAAAACTAAGGGAAAAAGGGAAAAAATTGGGTGGCTGTTGAAGAGGAAATGAAATTGGTCTGTCAACTGTCCCCCCTAAAAATAGAGCGGATATGCAAACTCCAGGCAGGCACACGTGTCCAACTGATCAGGGTGGGCCCTTTCGAAGGGCTCTAAACTACACCCTCTTAGCGTCTAAGACCGACTTAGTTTACCAGGCCAAGAAGATTACTAAGGGAAACATTTTTGGGCGTCATCTTAGCCCCGTGTAAGGGGACAGAAGGCCAACCCTTCTTAGTGCCACCTAACCAATCAGCGCGCGCGACACAAGTCTGTATTTGGCGGGAAATACGTATACCAACCCAGTCTCTCTCTCTCTCTCTCTCTCTCTCCTCTCTCCTCTCTTCTCTCTCTCTCTCTCTCTCTCTCTCTCTCTCTCTCCCCCTCTCTCTCTCTCTCTCCTTCCCTTCTCTCTCTCTCTTTCCTTCTCTCTCCTCTTTTCCCTTCTCTCTCTCTCTCTCTCTTTCCCTTCTCTCTCTCTCTCTCCCCTTTCCTTCTCTTTTTCTCTCTCCTCTTTCCCTTCTCTCTCTCTCTCTCTCTTTCCCTTTCTCTCTCTCTCTCTCTCTCTCTTTTCTCTCTCTCTCTTCTCTCTTTCTTTCTCTTTCTCTCTCTCCTCTCTCTCTCTTTTCTCTCTCTCTCTCTCTCTCTTTTTTTTCTTCTATTATTTCTTCTCCCTCCTCTTCCTTCTCCTTGAGTTGCCAGATATGTATTTCTGCTACAGTCACAGTGCAGTGTTACACGCCGAGGGAATCTGCTCTCTCTCTCTCTCTCTCTCTCTCTCTCTCTCTCTCTCCTCTCCTCTCTCTCTCTCTCTCTCTCTCTCTCTCTCTCCTCCTTTTTTTTCTTCTATTATTTCTTCTCCCTCCTCTTCCCCTTCTCCTTGAGTTGCCAAGATATGTATTTCTGCTACGTCACAGTGCAGTGTCCCCGCACTGCGCCGAGGGAGTCTCTCCCCCTCCTCCTCTCTCTCTCTCTCTTCTCTCTCCTCCTCTCTCTCTCTCCTCCTCTCTCTCTCTTCTCTCTCTCCTTTTTTTTTTTCTATTATTTCTTCTCCCCCCTCTTCCTTCTCCTTGAGTTGCCGATATGTATTTCTGCTACAGTCACAGTGCAGTGTTACACGCCGAGGGAGTCTAGCTTTTTCCCCTCCCTCTTCTCCTCTCTCTCTCTCTCTCTCTCTCTCTCTCTCTCTCTCTCTCTCTCTCTCTCTCTTCTTCCCTTTTTTTTTTCTTGTTTTTTTCTTCTCCCTCCTCTTCCTTCCCCCTTTTCATCCTCCACACACTATCATAGCCAGTATGTGATATTATCGTGAATAACGACACTTTTTTTCTGGTGTGTTTTGATATGTTTAGAATTAATCTGCTAACCGTTTGTCGCAAATCATATCTATTCCGCCCAGCCCACCCCATATAAAATAGTAATATATATTTGCCACACCTATATATATATATATATTTATATATATATATATATAGATATATAATATATATATATATATAAAATATTACTAACATAGTGTATTATACAGCCTAATAACTATATACAGTCTAAAATATATAATATATAACCAATAATATAACCATTGTTGTTATGGTGACGGAGAAAATTGCGGGCAAGACGACCCCAACCCTGCCTTAGCCTACACTCGCTGCACTTCTTAGGCGGAGCGAAATTTGCTTTCCCAAAATGTCCCAAATAGCGCTAAGATGGTCTTAGTCCCCTAAGATGGTCTTAGTAGTGTTCCAAAATGCCCCCCCAGGTATGTTATTGTTTTTAACCCTAGTAGTTTATTTACACATTATTTCCTTAGTCATTCATATATATATATATATATTTAATATATAAAAATATTATTATATATATAAATATATATATATATAATATATATTATATATAATATACAAAACCCCATTTTCCCGACTAATTGGGGGGAGCTCTGGGCGTGACCCCAAGTCTGGATCGCAATATCCGAGGCCATACCCACCCCCGGACTTTATCCTACTCTAGTATTTACTGTCCGGCAACCGCCAATATCAACTACCCTGCCGCGGACTTTTACGTCACTTTGTTTTTAGTTTTAGGGCTGCGAGGATCCCTTGGGGAACACTATGGGGCCCTGGTGATGTCCTATGATGCTATCACAGGCGCGTAGTTGGGCCTGTCTTCCTCAGGAAGGCACAGGTTGAGGCGGATGACACCGTGTGCGGGAGGGGAGGATGCCAGCCGCCTCCAGCAGGGTGGGCAGGTCACAGGGCACAGGGGGCGACCTGGGTGAGGGTTTAGGCTAGCACTACATGGTGGGGTGGAAGCNTTCACTTTCATTTTTCGTTCTACAACCTTTGCACAATTCTATCTTCTTTTCTCGCTCTCGCCCGTTCCTCCACTGTCATGTAACACACTATCACCAGATCCTTTCTCTTCCCTTTCGCACCTTATATTCCAGACGTACTGCCATGATATCCTCACCCATTTCACACCCTCCTACATCTAGCTCCTCTACATCTATACCTGCTTCCTGCCTCACAAGTACTCCCACTCCGCCACCCTTTTTCTGCTGCTTACTTCTGCCCTTGCCGATCATACTGTAAGTCTCAGATCTAAGTTCAATTCTCTCTCTCATTTGTGTTTCTGTCACTCCAACTATGTCAATGTTCCATTCATTCATTTCCCTGCTGAGGTCTTCCATTTTTTCAACATTCCATCCTCTAACATTCACACAGCCCAACCTCACATTCCCTTTTATTGTCAACAGTCAGCTTAACATGAGCCAAGTGCTGGTTACAAGTGGCAGGGGGAGTATCGTAACAACCAACTCAGTAACCTCCTATAGCCTCCATCTAGTTACGTAACAGAGGATAATTCCGGCCTTCGAACCTGGAACAATTGCATACGGCCAGGGTAACAGGGGAAATAGCCAGTGTTGGTTGTACCCATCATGGTATACCGCCCTAGCCCCCTAGACCCCCTTATTGGGCCCTTAATTGTTATTTTTAATTTCCGACGGCTGTTGTAGAGGTCAGAAATACTGCAAATGGTCAGATCTACAAGTTAAGAACGGTTATAAGCAGTGGCGGCTCGTGGCATAGGGCTGCAGAGCTGCAGCACCCCCAGACACTCACTGCCAGGTGTATGATGCCTTTAGAGACAACCCGTCAGGGTGGCTCGGTTGGTAGAGGTGTGGGCTCGCGTGCAGCGTCCCTGCGTTCGGTCCCACCAGGTTCCCACCAGGTGCATCCTGGCATGGTGGCACTTTGTATAGTCAATAACCTTGTCGTTGGTATTTGCAAAGTGTCTAGATAGGATCAAAGTATCTTATCTTAACCCTTAGAGACACAGCAGAATTGATACACTACTAACAAATATATCATAATAAAAAGTCATTATGTTATTTAATTATTTTCAATACGTTACTAAGTGAATTTTCATTAAAACCAGACCAAAATGTAAGTTACCCTTATATTTGCTGTACGATTCATGTCTGCGCCGCCGCCGCGCCTCTTGTGAACACAATGAGCTGCAGTCGAGGTAGCCAAGTTTCGTCCCTCTCGTGTTTACAGTGCGTGTGGACGGTGTGATTAAATCGTGCTTTCTTTAATTACCCTATGACGATGGAAAATCGAGTGAAGTATTTGCAAAACATCAACTTTTCCCAGCTGACATTAAATGAAAAGACTGAAATCAAGCGGTACCGACTTTATTTTCAAGTAATACTGTAATTCTACCATCACCACCTCAGCCACCCCCTCTACTACCAACACTACCACCCCCACCATCACTTCTACCACCACCACTACTACCATGCCCTGAAATCCGTGAACATCAACTACAACTCATATATGAAATAGGTAAAATTTGTGTATCCTACTGTTGTGTGAAGTAGGCTTGCAGTCCCTCCATTGTATTTTATCACGAGCCGCCACTGGTTATAATCATAGTGCATTACCGTCAATGCGTTACCGATTTTAATTTCCTTAGAGCGGTCCGCGTTACTGCGTTACCGTTACCAAAATTGAAAGTGCATTACCAGCGTTACCAAAATTTTTACCAAGTTTTTTCCTTCGATCTTTTTCATTTTCACATACATTGTACACCACATTATTCTAAACACTTTTGTGTAGAAGAACGTTTCCCATAAAATTATTAGTTTTCGAGAAAAAATAAATAATTATAATGTGTGTTCCCGGAAATATAAGAGTCCCCCTTAAAATTCCCAACATCCCAACAAAGTGGTCTATGAATGAATACACGCCACGCCTGCAGAACAGAGCTCAACAATGCCGCGAAACAAATTCGCGATTGTCGTCTTCGTTTCTTAACTTTTGAAAATGACGATAACGCAAGTGGTAACGCAATTTTTTTTTGGGTGCATTACTGGTAGTGCATTACTTTGAAAATCTTTGCGTTACCGCGGTACTGCGTTACCGATTTGGTAGTGCATTAGTAACGCAGTAATGCAAGCGGTAACGCAAGTGCCCGGCTTTGCTTATAACTACATGCCTTGTAATGCATTAAACTGCAGTAGAACCAAATTTTTTAACGAAAATTATATGGTGCCCCCCCATATTTACCATTGTCCCCCCCCCCCCGTTTTTACACCCCTTGTTCGCGATTGTTCTAATAGATTCCAAAATTATGATAGATGACGTATGACCATTTATGATACTAAAGAGCTGACACATATTTGCCATAACAGGTTGAAATTCCCAAAAATCGACTATGGTTCCGGATTTTTCCAAACAACGGCAGAACACCCAAAACCCCGGGGCATAGTTGCCGGGTCGGCCGCTAGGTCCACCACACAGGCCGCTTGGTTTCTCCCGCCGATTTGTTTTTTTGTTATGTTCAGTGGTGGTTGTTTACTGTAGATTTGTGTACACTGTTATTTTGTGTACTTTCAGGTCTGTTTTTTGGTATTATGGCTCCCAAACCATTTTTTTCCCCTTAATATATCTACGTTCTAAAAGTCGGAAAATTCATTACTCGGCTCGGCGCTGTCCCAGGTTCCGGTTTGGGAACTTCAACCTGTAAAACCCCCTTTGGGAATGGACAACTGCACTAGTCTTTTAGATCCCCCTCCAAATGTCCATAAATCTTGATCAGATAGATAATTTGCGAACGTAGGGTTCTATAGCGACCAATATTTGATGTTATTTGAACCACTATAAGGTAAATCTTAAAAGTATACTCGTCCAGACCATTTCATCATTCCTGATTTAATGCAGTAAAATATAGCCATTATCGAATAATATCAACAATATGTTGTCACTTTTTGCATCCAGTCAGCTGTTTTTAAATAATCCGCATCAAATATGCAAATTCCCTGAGCTTCCAAAACGCTCCTGACCAAACTAGCAGGCGACGCCCCATGGCTCGGTGACGTCCCCAAAAAACAGCTCCCCCCCCCCCCACCCCCACCCGCTAATACATAAGCACAAAAACACAGAAATAATATAGTACTTGAAGAATTTGGGGCTTCTGATTTTTTTTTTTTTTTTGCGATATTGCATATATTTGCATCCTTTAGGGATGCAGCAAGAAAACTGTGCCTTTCCAGAGAGCTTATCACCCGTTTCCTGACCGTTACGGCCACGAGCAAAGTGTGGAGGGAAAATTTTGTGGTGGGGGAGGGAAGGTTGTGATGCAGATTGTTCCCCCCCCGTGGCATCATCGGCAAGTTTTGTGCGGCGCTGGAACGGAGCAAATTTTTTCCCCTGCTTTTTACGAAAGTAGTGTCTTAACAGAAAAGAGGCTGGAATTTTTTTTTTTTTGTGGATTAGGTGTTTTGAATGACCATTCAACATTTCTTTAGCAAAAAAAAAAATGGGTCTGGACGATTACTTTTAAGTGTTTTTTTATGTTGAATATCAGGCTTTCACTAATAACACCAAAGGTTTTTTATATACTCATGTCCATATCAGGAACATTGGTTTGAATATCATTTGAAATTAGCTCTACTCCTGCATATCCTGATAGCCTCTAACGAAGTGTTACTTCAAAATGTACCCGTCAGGGTGGCAAGGTTGGTAGAGTCGTGAGCTCGCAATGTGTAGCGTCCCTGCGCCATTCGGTCAGCGGTTCGAGTCCCCTAGTTCGTGCTGACGTGGCGGCACTTTGTATAGTCAATAACCTTGTAGTTGGTACTTGCAAAGTGTCCTAGATAGGATGAAAATCTTATCTTATCTTACTTCAAAATGTTTTGGTAAATATATTTCTCCCTTGATGCTGAAAGACTATATAGATTATTCGCACAAGGGTAGTATGATTTTTATTCTATAAAAAAATGATTAACGCCATGGATAATTTCGCCATCCGAAATTCCTGAAATAAACACGGCCCCGTCTCAGGCCGTCTGCCACACGTTGGATGTACAGTCAAACCTCGATATAACGGACTTCGGATGTAACGGACTCCATTTGCGTGACAAATTTGCGGGCAAGAATGGCATATCAGACCGCTCATCGCCGCTTGAATTGTCAACTAGACATAATTGTATTATTTTCTCATTTTACTTTGGAATGCTTGGGTTTTAAGGAGTTTTGATGCATCACATATTAAGATATATAAGGAAGGATCCTGTGTTGCTAGTGATTTAGTGGTAGAAGGTGTGTATTGTTTAAAATAGTGAATACAGGAGAACCTCATTTAACCGGCATTCAAAACAACGGCAGCCTCAAAACAACGGCACTAATCGACCCAGGCTTTTTTTTTTTTTTTTTTTTCACTGATAAACTCTGGAACTCTCTTCCTGTTTCTATTTTTCCACTTTCCTATGACTTACATCTTTTCAAAAGAAGAGTAACAAGACACCTCCCTCACTAAATTGGCTCACCCCTTTTTTATTTTATTCTCATACTGTCTTCTTTATAGGGACTGGCAACTAAGCAGACTTTGTGTTACCCATTTTTGTTGTGCCCTTGGCCAGTTCTTTGTGATGGGGGGAAAAAAAAAAAAAAAAAAAAAAAAAAAAAAATTTGGGCGATTCCATAAGAGTAACTCTCAAAACAACGGCAAAATGAGTTATCCGGCATGCGCTCCCCCCCGAGGGTGCCGGATAAACGAGGTTTTCCTGTATTAGTGTTATGGCGTGGCCGCTGCTACATCTCCCTGTCACCTCAACACCCTAAATCACCCTTATCTAAGGTGACACGCAGTGCTACACTGACCTAAATAGTGACACATGTATAGAACTGCACTTCACAACCATATAATACTAGCCGCAAAGCCGCCCTCCGGGCGGACTTTTTGGCTAGCTTCTGCGGAGGGCTATTGGTGGGCCTTTGGCCCACCAAACACACACTCTCCAGATAGCCCCTTCTAGCTTTCCTGAAATCATGGATGTAGAAATGTTGTATTAACGCCACCTATTCACATCACCCCCCATCTATTCCCTCACCCATCACCCCCACCCATTCACTCCCCATACCCATCACCCACCACATTCACTCCCATTACCCATCAAGGTTTCCTCAATTCTCGCACCCACATTTTTTTTCACAATTCTCGCTAATAGGCTGCTAAAAAAAAGTGATCGGATCATCTCATAAATGGGCTTAAAACCTTCCCCTGCTCGAGCCGGTTCCAAAACTGTGCCATATGAGGGGATTCCGCCACAGGGGGCGGCACCTGGAGCGGACACACACACACACACAGACACACACTTTCGCTTATATTATTATAGATATATAATAATGAGCTTAGTCATGATAATATGCAATACCTTTGACAGCCACGGGCTGTGTCTGGCTTGTTGTTTGTTTACCTTTCTCTAGAACTTGAGCTTGACTAGCTACACGTTCTGTTTGTGTTTGTGATTATTTCTCATTTATTTCACGTTTAGGAGCGGACCAATTTCAGCATGTATGCCAGTCACTGGTTCACCTCCCAACATAGCTACACAGTCTGGTTGTGTTTGTGATTATTTCTCATTTATTTCACAATTTTTCCGTTTTTTCCATATATTTTTCCACCCGCGGGAAAATACCCTCGCTATAACGGACAATCGGCTTTAACGGACCACTCCCCCCCTCTTTAGTCCGTTATATCGAGGTTTGACTGTACGTATATAATATTGTGAATAGTCTGGTGAAGCAATCACACAGGCAACAGCTGTTGACACTTGCTCAGGAAGGCACATGTGAGGTGGAGGATCTACTGTTTCCTTCAGAGGCAAGGCAAGGCCTGCGGTGTTCTAGGAGGCCTTGGGACTGGCCAGCCACATACAAACTACACCCGGGAGACTTGTCCTACACTGCATTGGCAGCAAGGTTAAGACTAGGGTAACAGTTGTTTATTAGTGCATTACTCCACATTTCTGCCAGGCTATAGTGTCCAGGGTCGGCTTGGAAGGCAACAGGTAATCAGACAACTTTTGAGTATAAGACTTTTCTATATGGTAGAAAATATAAACAATGTTCTTGCAGCCTTTACGAAGAGACAATTTTGTATGCGTTATTTAAACATTTTTTATAAGTCCCCTGACTAAACACCACCGGGGGCCATCTGCCCCCCCATTTCTCCACCCCCGGGCTCCTGGCGGACCCCAGGACAGAAAATTTTTTGCCAGTTTTACCCTTGCCCTTTTAAACCCTAAACCCAAAACATTTGTTTTTCATATCTAGTAAATATAATGTGATGAGGGGGTAGGGGATGGAAGAAAGTGGACAACAGTAAAATTTATATTGACACAAACAAAATTTGCACTAAAATTTACCGAAATCTATTCCACCCCTTTTAAATTTTTTGTCTAAATTTAATTCATTCTCCCCCCTACCCTTTTTGAGAAATTGTTTTTTGGCCCAAAAAAACTGACTCTGTATCGGTTTTTAAAACTGTTTTCCTTGTTAACATTTCCTTTAAATTTAGCGTTTTCCCAAATTTGGGTTTGTAAAAAATTTCTTTTTGGGGTTCTACGTAAAACCGTGCTTTTCTTCTTCCCCCCATTGCACTCCTGGGGGGCTGGGGCGGGCTCCTATCAGACCTCCCTGGTTTGGCGGGGAATGAAGGCGATGGGGTTGTCCCTGCAATGTGGTTATCAAAACAGATATGATAAAAAAATAATAACATTGGTTAAATTTTCCAAAATTTTTTATGAAATACTCCCGGGAGATAACGGGAAAGTCCCCACCTACGGGATGCCGCCAGGGCCATATATTACAAATTTAAAAAGCATTACTACTGATTTTTATGTGCCACAAAGATAAATACACATTTTTTTTATACCCGATTTTAACCCTTTTCTGTTTAAAGCATTGTTTTATGCTTTTTAAAAGCTGCAAAGTATAGCCCGGTTTTTCAAATTTTCATTTGGGGTTTTTTTTTTTTTCCAGGCGAGGGGACGACAGCGGAAACGAACTGGGAAAAATAGTGGGGTTCACCCCCGGGTTCCGTTTTTTTCTCCCCCGGTATCAAAAAAAAAGGGCGGAATTGCTAAGAGTGTTTTTGAAAAGGGTATAAATGCCTAGTTAGAAAACATGTGATAGAAATTTGGGGGGTGGCAGCTTTAATGGTTATTCCTTTTTAAAAATGTATTTAAAATTTCCGTTTTAAAAATAAAAAACCCAATTAAATTGGAAAATATTTATTTTTTTTTTTTTTTAACATATGTTGTAAAATATTATATATGTAAAATTTTATATTTTGAAACTAACTACGCTAATTCCCCTAAAAATTGAAACCCTTTTTTAAAAATTTAATCATCAACATGTCGTTTTCCCGTCCGTGCTCCCCCCAAATCCTGATGAACGATTCTGGGCAGCTGACATTTTTGCACATATCAGTGAAAATTTTTAACCATTTGCCAGACAGACACATTTTTGGCAGTGTACCCATCCTTAAAACATTTGCAGGCCAGAAAGGGCCAAAAATAGCCTAAGGGCGGGCCCGACCACCCAACCCCAAATCCCTACCTTTAATTTCCCTCAGCTACCCCATTTTAAATTTTTCCACCCCCTTGCCCAAAGGGACTTGGTACACCGGGGTCTTGTCAAGCCCTCTTTCCATATTCCAGCCGGGAGTTTGCCCTTTGTGCATGTTTGACTAAGCAGCCCCTTTCGGGGTGGAAGTTGATGACTCTCAAACTCCCTTTTTTTTAAACACAGAACAATTGGTACCTGAAAATTTTTGGACCTTAGTGAATGCTGCTTTGGGGCCCATAAGGAGACATGTGAAAAACCTATATTTTGCCATCAGTTCTGAGGGAGGCCCCCTTTCCCGGGGCCCCAAACGGTGAAAATGTGTTTTTTTGATTTCCCTGTTGTTGGTCACAAATTTTTAAGCACTTCCCTTCCCCCTTTACCTGGAAACCCACTGGTGGGTTTTCCACATCCAGGTATGCATGTATACCAATGACTCTGCAAAAATCTATGCCCATAGTGGCAGCGATTTTCCCGATGTAAAAACCTAATTATTTTGGGGGTTTTCTATTCCACATTTCGGGAAAATTAACGGGGCCCATCTTGCCCATGGAAGCCAAACACATGAAAAGACATTGTACCTCTGCGCAAAATCAAAAACACCCGGGTTTACCCTGTCTAGGGGCCCCGGGACAGCTTTTAAAAAAAGTAGGCGCCCATCTGTTTCTTCCTGTTTGGCACTGGAGATCGGGTACCCCCTTCCCACTGCCCCGTGATGTAATTTTGTGGGAAATTTGTCATCTACAGTTGAAATAAAAAATTTCTAAATGAGTTTCCCCCTGTACACGGGGCTTCCCCCATTAAACTGACAAGAAGTTTAATCGGGAGGGTTTTTGTTAGTTATTCCGTCGGGGAAAATTTTTCCATTGCCCACGATCTGTCCCTTTGGGGATACCCTGAAACTGCGCCCGGTCTCTTCACCCCGGGGGGGGATCTCTCACTTTTTCTGATAGAATTCTTTCGATACGTAGCCCAACAAAACATCTAAGGGGACTTTTTACTTCCTTTACCCCAATGCCATAGCATTTTGTGGGGGCAATGTCTCCAAAAAGTAGCTTGGGTCAACCTGTTTCTCTTTGAACTAAGTTTATTCCACGATAAAAAGGGAAACCGGATTTTTTAGGAGTTGGTCTGCTTTCTGTCACATTTTTCTGCAAAATTGTGGCTAAGGGCTTTGTTTGTTTTCCTGATAAACCGTCTGGGGTAGAGAGAGCCCCGGGGGTGAGAGAGGATGTCCTCCATCTTGAGATTGGGGGCCCCTTTTGCCATCACTTGATGCGACCAAAAAAGAGAAAGGGCCCGTTTTTAAGATTATGTCCTTTCCCCCTTGTTTTCAATACTTTTTTCTTCAATTTTTAGGAATTCTTTTAAACTTGTTAGGGTTTTTATCCCGGGCGGAAAAAGTTTTTGGGGGTGGGCCCTTCTCCTCTCTCATTTCGGAAAAGGGGATAACTCTTCCTCCAATAGCACATGCTTTAATCAGGGCAAGGCAATGGCCCCTGTGTGCCGATTTTTGCAGTAAGGGAAAAGCTTATGAGGTCGGGTTCCTGAGAAGGGTTGGCCCGGTTGAATGAGGCTGAACGCCGACACTGTTTCCTCCCTCTTTATTTTTTTTTGGCTGTGGAAAATCAGGATATTGGGGTTTGATTGGTTTCCCCTGGGCCCCTGTCTCTTTGGTGTCAAAAAATTCACTGCGGTACTCTGCTGTTTTGTAGTACCCCTTTTTATGGCTCCTGCTTTTAGGCTGAACCCTGACGTGCCTCCCGGAGTCTAGTGTCCTTGTTAAAACCCTAACCTCAATTGTCTTTTACAGGGATCCGGCCCCAAAGGGGTTATTTCCGGGGCCTCTTCACTGAAAATTTCCTTGGGGTGGAAGGGTCTATGTAAATTTAGGGATTTTTTTTTGGAAAAAGTTTGGAAATGGTTTTTTGGAAAAATTTGGGAAAAAGGGGGGTAAATCCCCTAAAGCTGCCCTGCCACAATGCTATCACAGTTTTCTAAACCCAGGGCCCTTTTACCTTCCCAAAAAAAAAATTTTTCATTCTCGCCCTAATTTGATACCCACCAAACCCCCGGCTGATCGCCTAAAATAAACATAGATGGCGCCCCTACTGTTTGGGAGCCACTTTTTTAGATATTTTTTCATTTGTTTTTTTTTTTAGCCCCTAAATGACAAAGATGAAGACACCAAAAAGACACAGGGGCTCTCCCAAAAGCCCCCTTCCCAAAATTTCCTGAAACCCTGGGTGTAGAAATTTTAACTATTAAGCCACCACAAAATTTGTACACAGAAAAAAAAGGTTTTCCTGGCGACTTAAATGTTATCCCACGGGAAGGGCTAATCCCTTTAGTATTAAAAATTTCAGCTGCTCTTACTGTTATTTTTTCTATCTCCCACGCCCATTATGAGAACCCTGCCGGGTTTCAAACATTTCCCTACAACTTTTGCTTTCATCTTCATTACACCCTCCCCCATATTGGTTAAAAAAAACACGGGACTCACATATCCCTTTCCCCATAAACCCTTTTTGTATTTCAAAAAAGTTTCCCTCATTTCTCCATTTCCCTACACACGACGCTGCATCCTTATAAAAAGCCTTGACACCATTCAGCGCTTCCCGCCCAAACCATACCCCTTTAAATATAAACCCTTCCCCACATTTTTTCAAATTCCACTCTGTCATGGGGCCCTTACTGTTAATAGAGAAAAGAAGTAAAAGTTTTTTCTTCTTTGACCTCATTTAAAAAAATTTTCACATAATAAAACCCCCCTTGGGGTTTGTTTTCTTAAAGGGCTAAAATAATTAAATTTATACATTCAAAAAAAATATCTCGCTGATACAAAATTTCAAAAGTAATCGTCCCGACCCTTTTATCCTTTTGATTTAATGTAGTCAAAAAAATTTGCCATTACTGAGTATATCAAAAAAATGTTGTCCCCTTTTTTTAAACCAAGGAGCCTTTTTTTAAATTAAAAACCCAATCAAAAATTGTAAATTTCAAACCCGGGTTTCCAAAAAGTCCCGATAAATACAGAAATGGAAAACCCTGGCTCGGTGACGGGCAAAGAAAGGGAAATCACCGCCCCCTTCGGCAAAACCCGAACAGTAAAAACAGACAATAAAAAAAGTACTTTAGGTTTTTGGGGGTTTCTGATTTTTTTTTTTGTGCATATGGCACCTACTTGCAAACCTTTACGCTTTCAGCAATAAAGCCTCCTTTCCGAAAAAACTATCCGTGCCTTTGCCAGAAAGCAGAAAAACCCCCCCGTTTCCCACCGGTAAAGGCCACACAAATGTATGGGAAGGGTTTTTTTCGTCGGGGAAGGTAGATTGTGGATTCAGATTGTGGGCCCCTTAAAGTGACATCAGCAGCAAAAATTCAGATTGTGTCCCCTTATGTGGACATCAGCAGCAAAATTTAAAATTGTGTCCCCTTTGTGGGCATCAGCAGCAATTTTTCAGAATGTGTCCCCTTATGTGGGAAAATAGCAGCAATATTTAGAATTTGCCCCTTTTGTAAAAATCAGCAGAATATTTAAATGTGGGCCCCTTATGGACCCTCCCGCAGCAATATTCCCGAAAGTGTCCCCTTTTGGGGCATCAGCAGCAATATTCCCCCGCGGCCGCTGGAAAAGGGGCAATTTTTTCCCCCCCCCTTTTTACAAAAGTTTGTGTTTTTACAGAAATAAGGGGTGGATTTTTTAAATTTTTTTTTGGATTAGGGGTTGTGAAAAGAACATTGAAATACCCACGCCCAAAAAAAAATTTGGGGGTTTGGGGTTTTATTACTTTAAGTGTATTTGTCCCCGGTGCCCTGCAAAAAAACAGTGACAGAAATTTCCTCTGTAAAGCCTCAGGGGCAATGCTAGATGCCTGCCCAAAGGGGGCCTCAAAAAAAGGGGTTTCCCCGGCATAATCTGTGTCCGGTAGGCAGAGGGTTTCTTCTCTGTCTTAATGCTGATGGGGGGATCTGTCTCGATATTGCACCACCAGCTGGAATAATTTTATGCTTTCATTAAGTACGAATATTTCCCCTGTAAAGAAATTTATAGCTAGAATGAGTTAATTTGGTATATTTTTTTTCTGGTTTTAGACTGATGCCCTTTAAAACTTCCATATAAAAATACGTTCCAAACCAAACAATAAGAAAAAGACCAACCACAAAACATTCTATAATTTAAAAATTGTAAATACATTAGCTCTAATTACCCCAGGGCGCTAGGGAAAAAGACGGAAAGCAAACCCCTGTGTTTCCCTTATAAAATGTAATATCCCAAAATCGCCGTCAATAAATTCTTGGTGAAAAAAGAATAATTATTTTTGAAGGGGAAAATAATAATTCGTTTTTTTTTGGGAGACAAATTTTATATATAACAGCCCAAGTATTTAATTTTCCGAAAATTGGGGGGGGCCGAAGGGGGAGGCGGATTTAAATTTGGGAAAATCGGATGTTTGGGTATCACGTAACCATAAAGTAAAGGCAAAATGGGGTTTTGAACATAAAAGATGCAAACTCTTGAAAGGCCCCATCCAGTGGGAGAAAAGGCGGAAAATAAATTTAAAGGGATAAAAAAAGCCACAAATCAATGTTTTCTAATAACTAAAAAAAAAAAAAAGTAAAATAAATCCCAAAAAAAAACAAATTTTTTAAAAAAAAAATTTTTTTAAAGTATTTTGGGGGGGATGTTGGGAAACGTAGTGTTTGAAACCCAAATTTTTTTTTTCCCCTAAAATTGGGAAAAAACGTCTCGGGGGGGAAAAAAAAAGCCCCCGTCCGGGAAAAAACCCGGACCCACCTGGGGTTTAAAAGTTCAAAAAAAGACCAACCTTCAAAACCCTTTTTCAAATTTCATCAAACTACATCTCTAGAAATTCCCTCACTATCATCACTGTCCTCACTAAATACCTGCAGGTTTTCTGCCCGGAAGTATCTGACAGCCCCCCGGGTAAAAAAAACCCCAAAAATAAAAACCCCAAATTTTAAGGGGAGACCAAAGCAGTATACCTTCCTTGCTGGGGGCAAAGGGGCCCTTGGAAATCTCCCCCTATTACCGAGACAGCGTGACGTTCGGGCTCTGTTAGCTGGGTGGAGTGGGGGGAGCTTCCCGTATCCCCCGTGGAAAAATACCATAAATACAACTCCAGCACAAACCATCTTCAGTATTCCCCTTGAATTAATCACGTATTGGGTACGTGACGGGTATTTTACTATACGCTCATCCGTACTGTTATGACGGTGGGAAGGGTTATCCCCTTTTTCCCCTTAAAAAAATTTTCAGACCCCTTACTCTGCGTCTCGTGGTGATTAATTTAAAGCTTCAAACTTTCTCATAACTAAAATTTTCCCTCCCCTTTAATAATTTTTGGGCATCCTTCTCTGCCTGATTCTAACAAGGCGTTTCCATCCCTGTAATATGGAGACCAAAAAATGAACCGCGGGGCCCTAGTCTAGGTGAGGTTTTGACTGAGCCAAATAAGCTTTATAAAAACTTCCGAAAAACCTTTTTAAAACCTTCTGGTAATGAATCCCAATACTCTATTATTTATTTCTAGCTTTAAAACTTTTTTCCCAGGTCGGGGGTCTGAGCTCACCCTCACCCCAAAATCTTTTCCCCCACACATTTTTTATGGGGGGTTTTTTGCCAAGCTGGGGAGTATTTAAATACAAATTTTTTTAAATAATAATTTAAACCCCTTTTTACTGCGGTGGTACAAATACGGTCTCTCACATTTAAGGGTTCCTGCGGGCGACATAAGGGGTTTTTGTTTTAAAAAATGCGCCTCAATATTTATGGGTAGATTCGTTTTTGATGGCTTGTTTAAAAAAGTGTCAATGTTGCGATAAATGAACCTCTTTTTCTGCTTGAGTGAGTTATGTGCTAATAAAGGGCAGGGGTTTTCAGTACCGTTGACTGCCGCCCCTTACTTTAATGGCGAGGAAAAAAGTCAAGATATTCAATTATTCTTGATGGATATAAAACGAATATGAATGAATGAAAATGAATGAAGCATTTATGTACCAAAATTGTATTATGTTGAGTATAAATAGTTTTTATGTGGCCTGGCCACGGGCCGGCCCGGCTGCACTTTGACGAACTCTTTACTTAGCTGGTAGCCCCAAACCTACAAAAAATAGATTTTTGGTATGGAATGAGTCCTATTCATTTAGGCACTTTAATATGATCAGTAATTATTTTTTTATTTTAATTAAACCGCCGCACAGGGGTAGGCTATGAAATTTTATATCGAAAGAAGGGGTTTTAAAACATTTGTGTATTTAGAAAAATTATTTATAAAAACTTGGTTTTATGTATTTAAATACAGTATTTAAAAATCTAATATAAAAATGTAAAAATTTTTTTTATAGTTAATTTTTGGGCCCTAAACCCGCCCAACTATCTGGGAAACCTGATGTTACAGTGAAACCCTGTATCCTTTCAAGGAAATTTTTTTACTTTTTTTGGGAAATTTTTTTGGGCCCGAGAAGGAAAAATTTTTAAGCAACCCAAAATCTAAGGAAAAACCTAGGAAATCCATTTTTTCGGAAAAGAAAATGTTTGATTTTAAAAAGTATTTACAAATATATTTAAAAACAATTTATGTTTTAGTATTTGTTTTAAAAACATTTTGTTTTAGTGCCCCTCGGGTGTTCTATTACCCAGGGTTTTTTTTCCAAAATCAATGCTGCATTTACATATTAAAATTCCATCTGCCCTCTGACGCCCACTCTTAAATTTTTTTTAAATCCCCTGCAAAAAGTTTTTTTCAACGTATCCAATATCCTCCTACCTTTTGTATCATCAGCAAATTGCTGATATACTGCAATCCCCTATCCCAAATCGTTGATGTAAATCAAAAAAAGTAATGGGCCCAAACAGACCCTTGTGGAACTCCACTTTCACCGTCCCCATTCAATTTAGAACCCTTAATTGTAAAACCTTTGTTGCCTTCCTTACCAAGCTCTGATCCAAAAAGAAACCTTCCCATCTATTCCTGAGCCTTAAACCCTTATTTAAAATCCTCGTGTGTACTTTGCGAATGCCTTACTAAAGTCCCGGAAACCCCCCTTTTTCCCATGGCGCAATTTACTAAAAAATGGTGAACCGAAAAAATTTCTGTTATTTTGCCAAAACTTTAAATTTTTAATTCAGAAGGGGTTTGGTTAGACTGGGGTTTTCTTCAGAGTAAAAGATATAAAAAAAAAAAAAAAAAACTACACACGGCAGTGCGAAGCGAGCGGGAATGCCCCCCCCCCCCCCCCCCCCTGTAAACAAAAATTGATTTTTCCGCCAAAAAAAAGTGCCAATTAAATTTAAAATACATCAAAAATATTCGAAAAACCCCCCCCAAAATTTTAGCCTCGAAACGGTGGGGCCCAAAAACGAAAATGTTCATATATTTTGCAACAATGGGCAAAAACAAAATTAGGGTGTAGGTTTTATTAGCATTCATTTGTCAGGTTTTGGATACACTATCAAACAAAGGGAAAAATTTTTTCAATTACGCAGGCATATCTCGTTTTACCTTATTTAGCTCAGCATGTAGTGGAATGTATTACGAATTATAGCCATACTGCTGTGTATGTGCCCCGAAAGAAAACATAGTTTATATCATACTAAATCTACCCTGGGTTTTAGGTTGTTATATGCTTTATACTGAATATATCTTTTTAAAATTTTTCTACTAGTTTTTTTTTTTTGGGCGCGAGACGGGGAGAGAACCTAAAAAATAAAAACCCAATGGGACCTTAGTGTAGGTTGCCACTCGTGATTTTTGGTAATTTGTTTATTTATAGCCTAAAAAAACCAGATGAAAAACACAAAATGACATACCTCTCCGATAGCCCCTTCTAATTTCCTGAAATCATGGATGTAGAAATTAAGTATTAACCCACCACCGTTGTAATCGAAAAGAAACGTCCTGTTACTTTAGTGTTTCTACGGACGTAAAAATTGATACTGTGAAAGCCCATTACTATGTTTTCCTTATCCAGCATCTAATATAGTGTTTGGGTGTGGCAGCATTCAGAAAAACAATGTCACTTTTCCCCCAATTTTAGCTTCATATTTTTTTTGGCGGCCGGAGTGACCAGGGTGGGAGGCCGGAGTGGCCCGGGTGGTGGGCCGGGGTGCCGGGTGGTGGGGCCGGGGTGACCAGGGGGGTGGGGCCGAGTGACCCGGGGGGTTGGCCGGATGACCCGGGGGTGGGGCCGGGGGACCAGGGTGGTGGCCGGGGTGACCGGGTGGTGGGCCGGAGTGACCCGGGGGGTAGGCCGGAGTGACCAGGTGGGGCCCGGGGTGACCAGGGTTTTTGGCCCGGGGTGACCAGGGTGGGGGGGCCCCGGGGTGACCCGGGGGTGGGGCCGGGGCGGGGGGGGGTGGACAGGGTTGGGGGGAAATGCCGGGGTTTTGGGGGGACCAGGGTGGGAGGCCGGAGTGACCAGGGTGGGGGCCGGGGTGACCGGGGGGGTAAAGGGGGGGGGA
>JACEEZ010019383.1:0-2500 GCA_016584305.1 Chionoecetes opilio
CTTCCTTTTTTCCCTTGGTCTTATTTGCTTTTATTGATAGGCTATTACGTGTTTTCTTGTATATGTGTGCTCTCCTCTCTCTCTCACTCTCCTCCTCTCTCTCTCTCTCTCTCCTCTCTTCTCTCTCTCTCTCTCTCTCTGTTCCTGTCTGTCTCTCTCTGTGTGTGTATGTAGGTATGTCTCTCTCTTTCTGCCTGTCTGTCTGTCTCTCTCTGTCTGTTTGTCTGTCTATATGTCTGTCTGTGTGTCTCTCTCACTCTCTCTCTCTCTCTCTCTCTCTCTCTCTCTCTCTCTCTCTCTCTCTCTCTCTCTCTCTTAATCTCCAGCATCGTTTGTCATCTGAATATCTAAGATGATTAGCTTTGAATCGCTTGTTCGGGTAGTTAGGTCATTAAGCCTGGTTGTGGATCTATCTAGTGATTCACTTCAATTGGCCGCTTTTTTAAACTTGGACTAGGGAGAGTCTAACGTGGAGCTTCCATGTTAGACTCTAGTGGTACCAATGCCACGAACGCGTTCTTTAGACACCATCTTGGAGAGCTAACATAGTCTTATGTTGATCCACGACTGCGCTTGGGTTGGCAGCCCTGAACCAGGGAGATCATATATTGGGGGACGGAGAGCGGAAGAGTCATTTGTCTCCGCGCCCTGCTACCGAGAACAACAAAACACACCATACCATATATGAACCTATATTCTTCATTTATTCACTTTTTTACCCACATTTTCCTTGATCTTCATAGCTCTTCCCATTATTGGGAGTAAAGATTGTTATGGTCATGTTATAGTTATTATTTAGTTGCACAACTAATGATGCCTTAATCACTAGTTGATAGTTGAAATTCATATCAGGGCAAACCTATATATTAAATATATATATCGGTCGACTTCTTGAATCAAAACGTATAGTTCATCATACAAGTTTGGCCGCTATAATGATGCGGTGGTGGTGGTGGTATCAAATGTCTGACGTAGGCTACTAGTACACACGCACGTATACACACAAGCAAGGATATTATAAAGTTATACTATCCTTGCACACAAGTGTCACAGTGAGGTGTTAGCCCCCCCGTGTGTCTTGTCTGACCTAAAGAGCGAACGCGCAGTTCTCGTCCACTACAACAGAGTACCGCCAGGGCCACGGATACGGCATACGTACGGCGAGGGCCAGCAGTGGTCTATAGATACTAATTTCGGGCACGCAAGACTCGAACCTATGATCAGCGCATCAAGGTATACCCTGGGTACGTCTCTGTAGTAATCAGCGGGAGAATATTACGCTGAAAGGCTAATATGGCAGCTATGTATTATCGTAACATTCTGGCGATAGTGAGCTAAAATCGGCCCTATTTCGGAAATCAGCCGATCTTAGCTCAACACCGGCAAACATAGTTTTTAGGTTTAGGTTAAGTTATGTTTAGGTCTGGTTTAGGTTAGGTAAGGTTTATGATAGGTTTGTGTTAAGTTTTGTAGAGTTATTTAGGTTAAATAAGCGTCTGCGTGACGATTTCCGAAAGAGGCCGGTGACGGCTCGGTACGGGCATCTCCCTCAGCCCACCCTCGTAAGGTTATTGTAGCCATAATACACTCGTAAGTTGTCCCTTACGAGGGATTTTCGAGCATCCCTGCCGAGGTGGATAGATGTGTGGAAATGGGAGACTTCTGCCGTGGCCTCCCCGTAGAGGGATGTAAGGAACCGCTGTTAGCGTAGACTAGACTATTATGACCAAAAAGAGAATAAATGTCTCCTCTGTTTCCATTAATTAAATGCAAGTGCTGCTGTATAGTCGCATAAGTGAGTGACTATTATATTGCTGATAGTCTGGACTCGGCGGGCGAGGAGAGATAAACAAACCCAGATTTCGTAGGGCGCCAAACGCGGTCTTTAAAAAAATATTTCAGATGCTTCATAATCTGCAGTAGACGCATGTATACACTCATATTTTGCCAAACAGAATATTGACAATACCGCTAATTTGTCTTAGCATGGGCATTTGCATAGTATCGTAAATATCATTAGACTCAAGTGTTGGACAGGGTCCTGGGTGTCTAACATTTCCAATACTATTCTCGTTAGTTTTAGACCAACTTAAGACTAATCCCCCCCGGAAAATGTTTAGAAAACGGAAATGCCTGTCTAAAGCCACGGTTAGTCTTAGGTTAGCCGAAGTCCACGTTTAAAGAATCGGCCGAATGTCTGTACGTCTGTCTCTGTTTGACTGTTCGCATGTTCATTACAGTATTTCTTATTTACCTCAACCCCTTCACGCCCAGATCTTTCCTTGGCTATATAAAATCGTCTGTTGTTAGCCATACAATTACAAAAAGTAACTAAATATACCAAATGAATTAGTGTACAAGGATACTAAACAGGTTATATCTATTCGAATAGTGCTGATATTAATTAAAATCGTCTAATGGTACCCAAATTACAGTTGAAATTATGTTCTGGGTCTCAAGGGGTTGATGGAGGGATCGAAATGGGAGAGGAGAAAGGGAG
>JACEEZ010019383.1:27500-32500 GCA_016584305.1 Chionoecetes opilio
ATGGCTCCTTTTCCTTCATATCATCTTTCTTCACTGCTTCCAATCCTCTCCTCTCCTCTCCTTCCCTCCCCCCTCTCCTCTCCCTCTCCTCTCCTCTCCTCTCCTCTCCAATCCCTCCCTTCCTCTCCTCTCCTCTCCTCTCCTCTCCTCTCCTCTCCTATCCCTTCCTCTCCTCTCCTCTCCTTCCTCTCCTTCCTTCCTCTCCTCTCCTCTCCTCTCCTCTCCTATCCCCTTCCTCTCCTCTCCTCTCCCTCTCCTCTCCTCTCCTTCCCTCTCCTCTCCTCTCCTTCCCTCTCCTCTCCTCTCCTCTCCTCTCCTCTCCTCTCCTCTCCTCTCCTCTCCTCTCCTCTCCCTCTCCTCTCCTCTCCTCCCACTACTCATTTCCTCTCTCTTCCTTTTTTCCCATCTCCCATCTCCTTCCTATCATCTCCTCTCCTTCTCCTCCTCCTCCTCCTCCACCTTTAAAACCAATTTCTCCTCTTCTCTTCTGCCACCTGTTTCTCTTCATATTTTTGTGTATGGGTGGAGGAGGAGGAGGAGGAGGAGGAGGAGGAGGAAGAGGAGGAGGAGGAAGAGGAGGAGGAGGAGGGGCTACTCTTCTTCCTCTTCCTCCTCCTTAGATCCAGTTCTACATTTTTACTTCCTCCTCCTCCTCCTCCTCCTCCTCCTCTCTCTCTATACTTTACTTTCATTCCCCTCACTCAGTTTCATATACGCTTCCTCCTCCTGCCTTTTTACCATACTGCACGTGTGTGTGTGTGTGTGTGTGTGTGTGGGGTGTGTGTGTGTGTGTGTGTGTGTGTGTGTGTGTGTGTGTGTGTGTCCCAAGCCTGATCACTCACCGGACTCGCGATCGCCAGTTTCACCCTCCCAGAACGAACTTGTACCTCATAGTGACCGATCTTTGGGCAATGCTGGGACCTCACACACCACACACACCCATCCACTTGCCCAAGAGGGACAGTAACCACCCGAATTTGTCAGTGGAGAATACCTTGAGCCACAGAATGACCCCGCACGCTCTGAAGTCTAAAGTCTAAGCCATTGGGCCAGTGTGTGTGTGTGTGTGTGTGTGTGTCGATGTCAGTGTGTTGGTAGGACAATAAATTCTCTCTCTCTCTCTCTCTCTGCCGGAAGGGGGCGAGGGGGAACAAATATAGGGACAGCTGGCAACTCACAAGCGATAAGGCCGCCCAATCACGGCGTTGTGTGTGTGTGTGTGTGTGGACAAAAATAACACAGGCTACTGCTACTATAATACTACTTCTACTTCTACTGTATACTACTATTACTACTATTATTCATCTACTACTGGTATAATGATGTAAATGACGATAGTGAATATTGTTATAAGAATGGTAATTGTAATAATTGTTGTAGTAGTAGTGGAAGTAGTAGTAGTAGTAGTAGAAGTAATAGTGGAAGTTTTAGTAGTAGTAGTTGTAGTAGTAGTAGTAGTAGTAGTAGTAGTAGTAGTAGTAGTAGTAGTAGTAGTAGTAGTAGTGGACGTTTTAGTAGTAGTAGTAGTAGTATAGTAGTAGTAGTAGTAGTAGTAGTTGTAGTAGTAGTAGTAGTAGTAGTAGTAGTAGTAGTAGTAGTAGTGGAAGTTTTAGTAGTAGTAGTAGTAGTAGTAGTGGAAGTTTTAGTAGTAGTAGTAGTAGTAGTTGTAGTAGAAGTAACTAAAAGAAGAGAAAAATATACCACCAGTACCACCCCTACATAAACAAACGCTTTCACCTACCACAATAAACCACACACACACACACACACACACATATACACACACATATACACACGCGCACACACACACACACACACATACACACACACACTCTTGTTTCTCGTTTGTTTTGTTTAGAGGATAATGCCTCAGAGCCATAGTGATCTACCGCTGCTGCATATTAGTGTTGGCCGAAGCCACCACCCCGGGGGGGAGGGGGGGGGTTACAAACCCCCGGCTGGCACCCGGTACCCATTCACTGCTGGGTGGACAGGGGCTAGGGATTTAAGAAAGACCACCCATCTATCTTTCGCTCCGCCCGGGGATCAAACCCGGGACTTCTCGGTTGTAAGCCGAGCGTGCTAACCACTACACTACGGAGTTCCCACACACACACACACACACACATACACACGCGCGCACACACACACACACACACACCTCCATTCTTGTATTTTCTCAGCCCACTATTGTTTAGGACCATGAAAGAAAACTTGTTGTAGGGTGAGGAGGGAGGAGGAGGGAGAGGAGGAGGAGGAGGAGAGGGGGAGAAGGAGGTAGGAGGAGGGGAGAAGGAGGAGGAGGAGGGGGGAGGAGGAGAGGGAGGGGGAGAAGGAGGAGGAGGAGGAGGGGAGGAGGGAGGAGGAGGAGGGGAGGAGGAGGAGGAGAGGAAATAATGTATGGCCAGAAGGAAGAGATGAGAAAAGAAAAAAATATATTCAGGAATAAAGGAAGAAAGGAAGGAAGGGAGTAATATGGAAAAATGAAGAGATGAAGGAAGGAAGGAAAGAATTGGGATAGAAGGAAGGAAGAAGGAATTGGGATAGAAGAAGGAAGGAATTGGGATGGAAGAAGGAAGGAAGGAAGAAGGAATTGGGATAGAAGGAAGAAGGAAGGAAGAAGGAAGGAAAGAAGGAAATTTTGGTCATTCTATTTATCATTATAAGTCAACTGAAAGTTTTGTCATATATGAGACTAGTCATTTCATTATAATTATTGTTATTATTATCATTATTGTTATTATTATCATTATTGTTATTATTATTGTTATTATTATTGTTATTATTAGTATTATTATTATTAGTATTATCATTGTTATTATTATTGTCATTGTCATTGTTGTTATCATTATTATTATTACTATTATCAATTTCATTTTCATAATTTTCATCATTAGTCATTATCGTTATCCTCATTATCATCATATATTCCATTGTTATCATTACTATCATTATCATCATCATCATCATTGGCATTATCATCATTGTCACTGCTTTCTTAGTGACCATTTGTTTCATCATTAATGTATTCACTTGTTCTTCTATCTGTTCCTCATTCATCATTTTTCATTCATGACATTCTTTTTTTCTTTCTTTCCTTCTTTGTTATTTATTTCATTAATTTCTTTCCTAACTTTTCGTGACTAATTTTCTTAACTTTTCGTGACTTATTTTTACTTTGACTTTTCGTGACTTATTTTTACTTTGACTTTTCGTGACTTATTTTCTTACTTTCGTGACTTTTCATGACTTATTTTTACTTTGACTTTTCGTGACTTATTTTCTTAACTTTTCGTGACTTTTCATGACTTATTTTTACTTTGACTTTTCGTGACTTATTTTTACTTTGACTTTTCGTGACTTATTTTCTAACTTCGTGACTTTTGACTATTTTTTAACTTTTCGTGACTTTTCGTGACTTTTTTTACTTTGACTTTTCGTGACTTATTTTCTTAACTTTTCGTGACTTTTCGTGACTTATTTTTACTTTGACTTTTCGTGACTTATTTTTACTTTGACTTTTCGTGACTTATTTTCTTAACTTTTCGTGACTTTTCGTGACTTATTTTCTTAACTTTTCGTGACTTTTCGTGACTTATTTTTACTTTGACTTTTCGCGACTTATTTTCTAAACTTTTCGTGACTTATTTTCTTAACTTTTCGTGACTTTTCGTGACTTATTTTTACTTTGACTTTTCGTGACTTATTTTCTTAACTTTTCGTGACTTTTCGTGACTTATTTTTACTTTAACGTTTCGTGACTTATTTTCTTAACTTTTCGTGACTTTTCGTGGCTTATTTTCTTAACTTTCGTGACTTTTCGTGGCTTATTTTCTTAACTTGCGTGACTTTTCGTGGCTTATTTTCTTAACTTTCGTGACTTATTTTTACTTTAACTTTTCGTGACTTATTTTTACTTTAACTTTTCGTGACTTATTTTTACTTTAACTTTTCGTGACTAATTTTCAACTTTTCGTGACTTATTTTTACTTTAACTTTTCGTGACTAATTTTCAACTTTTCGTGACTTATTTTCAACTTTTCGTGACTTATTTTTACTTTAACTTTTCGTGACTAATTTTCAACTTTTCGTGACTAATTTTCAACTTTTCGTGACTTATTTTCTTAAACTTTTCGTGACTTATTTTCTTAAACTTTTCGTGACTAATTTTCAACTTTTCGTGACTAATTTTCAACTTTTCGTGACTTATTTTCTTAACTTTTCGTGACTTATTTTCTTAACTTTTCGTGACTTATTTTCTTAAACTTTTCGTGACTTATTTTCTTCACTTTTCGTGACTAATTTTCTTAACTTTTCGTGACTTATTTTCTTAACTTTTCGTGACTTATTTTCTTTAACTTTTCGTGACTTATTTTCTTAACTTTTCGTGACTTATTTTTACTTTAACTTTTCGTGACTTATTTTTACTTTAACCTTTCGTGACTTATTTTCTTAACTTTTCGTGACTTTCCGTGACTTATTTACATATATTGTTCTAAATTTCCTATTCGATTTCTTTATTAATATATCATAAATATTATCATCACACTATCTAGTATCCTTTATTTGTTTTAGTAGTTAAGATAATTTATTCCTGTTTGTATAATCATGTTGTCTTTTTTTTACTGTCTTCGGGTAAAATAAAATTATTGTTATTATTATTATTCTAAAGGGATAAGAAAGAGAGGAGGAAGAGGAGGAAGAGGAGGAGGAGGAAGAGTAGGAAGAGGAGGAGGAGGAGGAGGAGGAGGAGGAGGAGGAAGAGCTGGTCACTTCTTAGCATACATTTTCTGGAGACACAAACACGAATAGAAGACTTGGTTCTCTCTCTCTCTCTCTCTTTCTCTCTCTCTCTCTCTCTCTCTCTCTCTCTCTCTCTCTCTCTCTCTCTCTCTCTCTCTCTCTCCTCTCTCTCTCTCTCTCTCTCTCTCTCTCTCTTTTCCATTATGCCACGACCTAATTAGTTAAACATTATTCAAAAGTTCTGAGTCGGACAAGGA
>JACEEZ010019383.1:42500-45000 GCA_016584305.1 Chionoecetes opilio
AGGGAGAGAAAGGGGGGTATGGGAGAGCGCTGGAGGCCACTCTCAGCGGGCCTTTGTTGACACGTGACGTCACGAGCGCGGCGGCCAATCAGCGAGGCGCGTCATCGATCCCGCGCGGCGCCCCAGACTCGAAAAGTGGAGGATGGAGAAAAGTGGAGGAAGAAGGGATGAAGTACTGTTATGTGGAGACAATGGAGGAAGGAGGTTTGAAATATTGTTATCAAAAGTGGAAGAAGAGAAGAATGTACTGTTATCAAAAGTGGAAGAAGATAAATTGTACTGTTGTGTGGAGGATGAAGGAGTACTGTTATTAAAAGTGGAGGGAGGAAGACGAATGTGCTGTTATCAAAAGTGGAGGAAGGAAGGATGAATGTACTGTTATGTGGAGGGAGGAAGGATGAATGTACTGTTATGTGGAGGGAGGAAGGATGAATGTACTGTTATGTGGAGGAAGGGAGGATGAATGTACTGTTATGTGGAGGAAGGGAGGAGGAATGTACTGTTATGTGGAGGAAGGGAGGATGAATGTACTGTTATGTGGAGGAAGGAAGGAGAAAGTACTGTTATGAAAAGTGGAAGAAGAGAAGATGAATGTACTGTTATCAAAAGTGGAAGAAGAAGACTGTTACTGTTGTGAAAAGTCGAGGAAAGAAATCTACTGTTTGAGAAAGAGGCTAACAAACACGATTGACTGTAGTAACAAGGGGGAAATAGAGGAACAATTTAGTGTTAGAGTGGGTGACAAAAAAATATATAGTTTGGGTTTGACAAGAGAGAAAAATCAACATTTGGCTATATTTGCTTTGGGAAGGTGGCAATTCAAAGAGGAATTTACTGTAAGAGAAAGTGGGAAAAATATGACAATTCACTCGTTTGAAAATTGAATAAGAGAATATATTGGTTTGAAACATGGCAATGGAAGGAAGATAAGATAAGATTTTCATCCTATCTAGACACTTTGCAAGTACCAACTACAAGGTTATTGACTATACAAAGCGCCACCACGTCAGCACGAACTAGGCGGACTCGAACCGCTGACCGAATGCGCAGGGACGCTACACATTGCGAGCTCACGACTCTACCAACCTTGCCACCCTGACGGGTGCAATGGAAGGAAGATTAAACTATATTGGACAGTTAAAAACATTGTTCTTGTCGCGGAGAACTGGCATATTCTACTGTGCAAGTAAAAATAATAAGTAAGAATAGTAAGAAAAGTCAAAATAATAAGTAGGAATAGTAAAAAAGTAAAAATAATAAGTAAGAATTTAGTAAAAAGTAAAAATAATAAGTAAGAATTTAGTAAAAAGTTAAAATAATAAGTGAGAATATTAAAAAAGTAAAAATAATAAGTGAGAATAGTAAAAAAGTTAAAAAAATAAGTAAGAATCTAGTAAAAAGTAAAAATAATAAGAATCTATTAAAAAAGTAAATATAATAAGTAAGAATAGTAAAAAAGTAAAAATAATAAGTAGGAATAGTAAAAAAGTAAAAATAATAAGTAGGAATTTAGTAAAAAGTAAAAATAATAAGTGAGAATAGTAAAAAAGTAAAAATAATACGTAAGAATAGCAAAAAAGTTAAAAAAAAATAAGTGAGAATATTAAAAGTTAAAAAAAATAAGTGCGAATACCTAGTTAAAAAGTTTAAAAAAAAAGTAAGAATAGTAAAAAATAAAAAAAAATAAGTGAGAATAGTAAAATAGTAAATAGTAAGAACGTAAAAAGAATTAAAACACAAAGGTCCTATCCTGGCAAAATGTAAGAAGGAATATTGACTGGTTTGCAAAGTGATGTCAAGACTGCTCGCCGATGAAAAACGCAACACAATGGCTCGCAGGACAAAAGACTCGGACGATTGATCTCAAAAATAATGAGAAAAACAGGAAGTGCAATCTTTTGGGAAATAGAAGATCTTTATTTTTACTTCACGCCCAGATCTTTCCTTGGCTATAAAAAATCATCTGTTGTTAGCCATAAAATTACGAAAAGTAACTGAATATACCCAATTAGTTAGTGGACAAGGATACTAAACATGACTTATCTATAAAATATTGCTTATATTCACTACAAATCGTCTAATGGTACCCAAATTACAATGGAAATTACGTTCTGGGTCTCAAGGGGTTAAAAAAAACAAAGGCAACATACATGGTGACACATAATACAGCATAGTGGCAAATACAAGTAGACCAGAAATTAATAAAGAAACTACACGAGACTAGAACCAATATTACAGCAAACGAAAATAATAAATAATATAATAAGAATAAAATAAAGAATAAAGTATAAAATACGAAAAAATCAGAATATAATTATAATATAAGAATAACAATATAATAATAAATAAGAAAATAATGGATCACCCTCGAAAAAGGACTCAAAATACCCCAAAATAATAATAATAATAATAATAATAATAATAATAATAATAATAATAATAATTTTATTATCCCCGGAGGCATAGACAAAAAAAAAAGCAACAACAAGACAAGGAGTAA
>JACEEZ010019383.1:55629-58129 GCA_016584305.1 Chionoecetes opilio
CTACCACTACTACTACTACTAACTTACTACTAATACCACTACTACTAACTACTACTACCACTACTATACTACTAGACTACTACCATCTACTACTACTACTACTACTACTACTACTACTCTGCAAACACCCTGAAAATATTATTGGTCTATAACTTCTAGTTATCCTTTTTTTTTTTTTATCCCCGATTAAATTAAATATTTCCGCCTTTTTTCTCTTCATGGTTACTCTGCCTTCTTTCATTATATTTCCCTTGCTTCCTTCCTTTCCTTCCTTCTTTTTTTTTCCTTCCTTCCTCCCCTCCTTCCTTGCCTTTCCTCCTCTTTCTTCCTTCCTTCCATTTCTTCCTTCCTTTTTTCCTTTACTTCCTTCTTTCCTTGTCTTTCCCTCCTTCCTTCCCTTCCCTTCTCTTCTCTTCCTTATCCTTTTTCCTTCCTTCCTTCCTTTCTTCCTTCTTTCTTCCTTCCCTCCTTCCTTCCTTCCTTCCTCCTTCCTGCCCTCTTCCTTCCTTCCTTCCTTTCTTCCTTCCTTCCTTCCTTCCTTCCTTCCCTTCCTTCTTCTTATCCTTTCCTTCCTCCTTCCTATCCTTCCTTCTTTTCTTCTTCCTTCCTTTTATCCCTTCCTTCCTTTCCTTCCTTTCCTTCGTTCCCATCCGTTCCTTCCTTTAATTTCTTCTTCCTTCTTTACTTCCCTCCTTCCTTCCTTTCTTCCTCCTTCTTCCTTATTTCTTTTCCTTTTCTTCTTTCCTCCGTCTTCTTCCCTTCCCTCTTTCTTTCCTTCCTTCCTTTCTTTCCTTCCTTTTTCTTTTACCTTCCTTCCTTTCTTCCTTCTTTCCTTCCTTCTCTTCCTTCCTTCCTTCCTTCCTTCCTTCCCTCTGTCCTTCCTTACTTCCTTTCCCCCTTCCTTTTTCCTTCCCTCCTTCCTTCCTTTCCTTCTTCCCTCCTTCCTTACTTCCTCCCTTTCCTTCTTCCTTATTTCTTCCTATCCTTTTTCCTTCCTTCCTTCCTTCCTTTTCTTCCTTCCTTATCCTTTCCTTCCCTCCTTCCTTCTTCCTTTCTTACTTCCCTTTTTTCCATTCCTTCCTTCCTTCCCTTCCTTCCTTCCTTCCTTCTTCCCCTCTTCCTTCCTTCCTTGCTGGCTTCCTTCCTTTCTCTTCCTACCTTCCTTATTCCTTCCGTCTCTCCTTTCCTTCCTTCTTCCTTCCTTTCTCCCCGTAACTTCCCCCTCCTTCCCTCACATGAAATACATTGTACCCTTTTTTAACCTAAGTCTTCTCTCCTCCTCCTCCCCTCCTCCTCTCCTCCTCCTCCTCCTCTCCTCCATCTCCTCCTATCCTCAACTTTCCCCTCTCTCACTCCATTCATATTTCCTCCTCTCTCCCCTCTTCTCTCCCTCTCTTTGTGTCCTTTTCTCCTTCCTTCCTCCTTCCTTTCTCTCCTCTCCTTCCCTTCCTTTATTTCGTCCTCGTCTAATACTTTCTTCCATTCCTGTTTTTCTTGTCCTCACTTCCTTCCCTTTGTTGCCCACTGCTTTCCTTCTCCTCCTTCCCTGCATTCCACCTACCCTCTCTCTCTCTCTCTCTTTCATCTCTCTCAATCACTCTCTCATCTCTCTCTCTCTCTACCCTCGTCTCTCTCTCTCTCTCTGCAATCCGGTCACGGTTCGAGTCACCAAGTTCTCTATGGCGTGGTGGCGCTTTTGTATAGTCCATAACCTTGTAGTTGGTACTCGCTAAAAGTGTCTAGATGGATCAAAGGTACTTATCTCTCTCTCTTCTCTCTCTCTCCCTCTCTATCATCTCGGTCTCTCTCTCTCATCATACTTCGTCTCGCATCTCATCTCTCTTCTCTCTCTCTCATCTCTCTTTCTTCTTCGTCTCTTCTCACCTTCTCTCTCTCTCTCTCTTCTTTCTCTCTCTCATCGTCTCTCTCTCCTCTTCTCCTCTCCCTTCTCTCTCTCCTCTCACTCTCTCTCTAATCTCTCTCGTCTCTCCTTCTCTCTCTCTCTCTCTTCTTTCTTTCTCTATTCTCTCTTTCTCTGCTTAAAAAAAAAAGAAGCAGCTCCTAATGACACTAGTTTACCCTATAGTGTATTGGTAAATGTAAGAAAATGACCTAGTTCCCACTAGTTCCATTCTTAGTTTATTCCACCATAACTACTACTCTACTACTACGACTACTATTATTATTCTTACTACCTACTACTACTACTACTACTACTACTACTACTACTACTACGACTATTACTACTACTACTACTTACTACTACACTACTACTACTACTAACTCCTACTACTACTACTCTACTACTACTACTACTACTACTAACTACCACTATCACTACTATTATTATTATTACTAACACTACTACTAACTTACTACTACTACTACTACTACTAACTACTACTACTCTACTACTACTACATACCTATTCTACTACTACTACTACTACTACTAGCTACTACTACTACTATTACTAGACTACTCCTACTACTCAATAATA
>JACEEZ010019383.1:70629-73129 GCA_016584305.1 Chionoecetes opilio
CAGCCTTGACTCTGTACGGTGAGTAAGGTTACAGCCTTGACTCTGTACGGTGAGTAAGGTTACAGCCTTGACTCTGTACGGTGAGTAAGGTTACAGCCTTGACTCTGTACGGTGAGCAAGGTTACAGCCTTGACTCTGTACGGTGTTTTAGCCTCCTCTGTTCTCTCTCCTGTCTTACTGTATTTTATCAGTCTCCAGGTTTATTCTTATCTTTCTAATCACTTTCTCTCCCTTTTCAGTGACGTGGTTTCTTTCTATTTTTCTGATCACTTCCTCTTAATCACTTTTATAGCTGTCGGGTGATATTTTTTTTTCTCTCACTTTCCAATTTCGTGGATTCTTTCTCATCACTTTCTCTTAATCACTTTTATAGTTCTAGTGTGATATTTTTTTCCATCTCCCGTCTTTTTCTCTCTATCCAATCGGGTGGTTTCTTTATAGCTTTCTAATCAGTTTCTCTACTTTTATGATATTATTTTATGATCAAAATGTATTGGTTTTATAGAGTTGATAGATTTTTATAGTGTGATAGATTTTCTTCTCTCAGTCGTGAGTCGCTTGCAGTAGTTCACTTCATAACCTTCACAAATAACAAAGATATTATAACTATAGTCTATTTTTTTTAACGAGGCGAAAATTCCATTCTATCTTAAGGTCTCATGCTTAAAATAATGCCTGTGTTTACCTGATAATATGTTTAACTATGATAAATTACAACTGAAATTTAGAGGAAGCGAAGTATTTTCCCTTCTCCTGGCATCCAATATCTGTCAGTAAGCAGCAAAGGGTCAGGATTTTTCGCCTCGTTAAAAAAAACGAGTATATCTAACCTCCCGTCGACACAGTATTATCATCAGTGCCTCGCCATTCCTCCCGCCCTGGATTATGAAAACGCTGCTCCGGGAATACTAACTTGTGGGGAACGAACCAGGAAATGCTGGATTGTGGGTCCACTTGATAGCCCAGTCATACAGACACAGCCGGTGATCTTATGCAAATACGTGTGTGTGTGGGGGGGGCTGAGTGTGTGTGTGGGGGGGTGAGTGTGTGTGTGTGTGTGTATGTGTGAGAGAGAGAGAGGAGAGAGAGAGAGAGAGAGAGAGAGAGAGAGAGAGAGAGAGAGAGAGAGAGAGAGAGAGAGAGAGAGAGAGAGAAGAGAGAGAGAGAAGAAGAGAAGAGAGAGAGAGAGAAAGACAGAGACAGAGAGAGACAGACAGACAGACAGACAGACAGACAGACAGACAGACAGACAGACAGACAGAACAGACAGACAGACAGAGAAGGGGAGAGGAGAGAGAGAGAGAAGAGAGAGAAGAAGAGAGAGAGAGAAGAGAAGAGAGAGAGAGAGAGAGAGAGAGAGGAGAGAGAGAGAGAGAGAGAGAGAGAGAAAAAAAAAACCCAGCAACTATGGCAGTGTTTGGTCTAATGACTCTGCTTTCAAAAATAGCTTGTTTGTGCTTGTGCACGTGATAAGCGGCTTGCTATGAGTGCTTGTGTGTATAGTAAGTCACCCACGGCCTTGATCATGCACTGGACACGCGACCGTCAGCTGTTACCCTCCCGGAAAGAGTTAAGAGCCTAATAGAGACGATCTTTGGGAAGGAGAGAGGGAAGTGTCACTGTTCAAACACAACGTCTGTAACAACCAAAGATTCACCTGTTTTGTCTCTCATTCATATTTTCACCTGCAATAAATATCACACTCCCCTTTCCTCTTTCTATATACTTCTTTTTCTACTCTCTTCTCTTCTTCTCTTTTCTCTTTCTATATACTTTTTTTTCTACTCTCTTCTCTCCTTCTCTTTTCTCTTTCTATATACTTTTTTTTCTACTCTCCTCTCTTCTTTTCTTTTCTCTTTCTATATACTTCTTTTTCTACTCTCCTCTCTTCTTTTCTTTTCTCTTTCTATATACTTCTTTTTCTACTCTCTTCTCTCCTTCTCTTTCTCTTCTTCTCTTTTCTCTTTCTATATACTTTTTTTCTACTCTTCTTCTCTTTTCTCTTTCTATATACTTCTTTTTCTACTCTCCTCTCTTCTTCTCTTTTCTCTTTCTATATACTTCTTTTTCTACTCTCTTCTCTTCTTCTCTTTTCTCTGTCTATACACCATTGTCCTGTTCACACACACCATCACGGTCTGGCTACGTTCCTAACACGACCACCTTCCTAACTGCGTGCCCAGGAAGCCTCTGATACAGTTTAGAGTAGCAAGAGATGAGTGTAGTGTGTAGCTATTGGGCGATGCTACATGTCTTATTGATTGTAGGTTTACCTGCACCCTTAGCAAGCGAATGATTTATGTATGAGAGTGTATGTGTATAGCTATTGGGCGATGCTACGAGTATAATAGATAGGTATGTTTTGTTGCACCCTTAGCAAGCGAATGATTTGTGTATCAGGGCTTGGGGCTAATCAGGGCTTAAAGGGGAGTGTGTTCATGGAGGTAATGATACTGGTAGTGCAGACAGTGTAATCCTGGCAGCGAGGTGAGGGTGGTGC
>JACEEZ010019383.1:80629-95880 GCA_016584305.1 Chionoecetes opilio
GTACATTCATGTATTCGTACATTCGTGCATTCGTACATTCATGTATTCGTACATTCGTGCATTCGTACATTCGTGTATTCGTACATTCGTGTATTCGTACATTCGTGTATTCGTACATTCGTGTATTCGTACATTCATGTATTCGTACATTCGTGCATTCGTACATTCGTGCATTCGTACATTCGTGTATTCGCCTTGTTTCTTTTTTTTTATACTTTTTTCACCTTTTTTAAATTCACTCTTTTTTCACCAATGTACTTTTTCGCTAATTTATTTTTCACCAAATTACTTTTTTTTAACTTTCTAAATTCACATCTCCACACCTGTTATAAGTACATAGGATACAAGTTAGCAGGTGTGGAATGACAGATGTGGGGCAGATGTGTCGTGTTCAATATTGTATCGTGTCTAAATTCACTCCTCTACACCTGTTATAAGTACGTAGGATACAACAGGTGTGGTATCACAGGTGTGGAATGACAGGTATGGAATGACAGGTGTGGAATGACAGGTGTGGAATGACAGGTGTGGAATGGCAGGTGTGGAATGACAGGTGCGGAATAACAGGTGTAGAATGACAGGTGTGGAATGACAGGTGTGGAATGACAGGTGTGGAATGACAGGTGTGTAATGACAGGTGTGGAATGACAGGTGCGCAATGACAGGTGTGGAATGACAGATGTGGAATGACAGGTATGGAATGACAGGTGTTGACTGACAGGTATGGAATGACAGGTGTGGAATGACAGGTATGGACTGACAGGTGTGGAATGACAGGTGTGTAATGACAGGTGTGGAATGACAGGTGCGCAATGACAGGTGTGGAATGACAGATGTGGAATGACAGGTGTGGAATGACAGGTATGGAATGACAGGTGTGGAATGACTGGTGTGGAATGACAGGTATGGGGCAGGTGTGTCATGTTCTGTGCCATAGCTGCGTTGTTAAAGCCATATGTAGTACAGTTAAAGGTCAGCGGCAAATTATGATGGTTATTCAGCCGCGGGTTAACAGTCCTGAATAATGAGCGTTTGTGTGCAGGAAGCGTTAATTATCACACAAATTAAGCTTGGCAGCCCCCCCCCCCACTTGTTCACCTCATCCCCCCCGCCCTCCATGCCCCCCCCGCCCCCCTCACCCCTACCGCCCCTTTTCCCCCTGTTTTCCCCCATACCGCCCCCCACCGCCGTCCCACCGCTCCGCCCATCTGTATAATATTATAGGAGCTGAAATTCCGAGTGAGTTCCACGTATATAACTTTGTGTCCCCGCCGCTCGTCAGGACATAATAATGATCGAATTTGCATATTGTTTTGCCTCGCTTCATATACGTTGATTTTGATAGTTATTGTTTTCTCTTTGTGCAACACCATACCATAGCACCATACCTATAACATCACCATACCTATACCATACCTCCATACCTATAACATCACCATAAGTTAGTCACCACATCCCTGCCTCCATAAGTCACCGTAAGTCACAGCCACCACACTCCCTGCCTCCCCCTGCCCCAATAAGTCACCATAAGTCACCATAACAGTCAGTCACCACACTCCCTGACTCCCTCTGTCACCATAAGTCACCATAACAGTCAGTCACCACACTCCCTGCCTCCCTCTGTCACCATAAGTCACCATAACAGTCAGTCACCACACTCCCTGCCACCCTCTGTCACCATAAGTCACCATAACAGTCAGTCACCACACTCCCTGCCTCCCTCTGTCACCATAAGTCACCATAACAGTCAGTCACCACACTCGCTGCCTCCCCCTGTCTCCCTTGTGTACATCACCATCACACAAATAGTCACCATGCACTCTCTTATTTCACTATATATATGTTTACCTACACTTCCATAACTTTCATTACAGCTTTCCACAAATTTCATATTTTTGCACTTTTTATAACTCCACGTCCATTCCTTACATCTTTTATTTCTCACTCTTCCACTAAAAATCTTTCTTGACATACCTCCCTTTCTCTTCTCTCTCTCTCTCCTTTTTTCCCCTTATTATTGCATTGCACCTTTCATAACTCCACTTTCACTCTTAACATCTTTATTTCTCACTGTGTTCCATTCTCCCTACAAATCTCTAACAAACACCCCTTGCTCGCTCACTCCTTTTTTCCCTTATTATGGTCAATTACACCTCTTTCTCTTCCTCTTCTATTCCTTTCCTACGTCTCATCCATCACTCTGTTCCATTATCCCTGTAACTCTCTCTTGATAAACACCCCTTTCTCTCTCTCTCCTTTTTTTCCTTATTCCGGCAAGTCACACCTCTTTCTATTCCTTCTATTCCTTTCCTATTTCTTTTTCATCATCTTTCTCATCTTTCTTTTCTATTTCTATCCTCCTATCCCTTTTCTACTCCTTTCTTATCCTTCCTATCCCATTCCCACTTCTTTCTCATCCTTCCTATTCCTTTCCCACTTCTTTCTCATCCTTCCTATTCTTTCTATTCTTTCTCATCCTTCCTATTCCTTTCCCACTTCTTTCTCATCCTTCCTATTCTTTCTATTCTTTCTCATCTTTCCTATCCCTTTCCCAATTCTTTCTCATCCTTCCTATTCTTTCTATTCTTTCTATTCCTTCCTATTCCATTCCCACTTCTTTCTATTCCTTCCTATTCCATTCCCACTTCTTTCTGATCCTTCCTATTCCATTCCCACTTCTTTCTCATCTTTCCTATTCCATTCCCACTTCTTTCCTATCCTTCCTATTCCATTCCCACTTCTTTCTCATCCTTCCTATTCCATTCCCGCTTCTTTCTCATCCTTCCTATTCCATTCCCACTTCTTTCTCATCCTTCCTATTCCATTCCCACTTCTTTCTCATCTTTCCTATTCCATTCCCACTTCTTTCCTATCCTTCCTATTCCATTCCCACTTCTTTCTCATCCTTCCTATTCCTTTCCCACTTCTTTCTCATCCTTCCTATTCTTTCTATTCTTTCTATTCCTTCCTATTCCATTCCCACTTCTTTCTCATCCTTCCTATTCCTTTCCTACTTCTTTCTCATCCTCCTATTCTTTCTCTACTTCTTTCTATTCATTTCCTATTCCTTTCCTATTCCTTTCCTACTTCTTCTCTTCCTCCTATCCCTTTTCCGCTTCTTTCTCATCCTTTCTATTCCTTTCCTACGTCCCATCCTTCACACGTCCTCACTCTAATACACTTTTAGCCTTGAAGCATCAGAAGTGTCACAGCCAAGCAAATGTTCGCTACAGAGTTTCAAAGAAAAAAAAAAACATGCCTCGTCCACTTAAAACTGTCACTTGTTTTTTTTACTGGTACAAACTTATATATTTTCACTC
This sequence comes from Chionoecetes opilio, assembly GCA_016584305.1. Lineage (NCBI taxonomy): Eukaryota > Metazoa > Arthropoda > Malacostraca > Decapoda > Majidae > Chionoecetes > Chionoecetes opilio. Next base: position 83,950 of record JACEEZ010019383.1, read on the forward strand.
TGTAGAGCTTTTAATCGTGCTGAATCTCGGTATGAAATGAAAACTGTTTGATCTTACACTCGCTTGCAGAAAATATATTATAAACATATTTGTATCAAAACACAGGAATAATTATGAAGCATTTGTAGTCTCGTATTCAAAGCGAAATTTCAAGGTCAGATGCTTCACCTCCTTTATGCATATTTTTTTTTCTGCAATGCTTCTAAAAATTTCAAGGTCAGATACTAACCTCCTTTTTATATATATATTTTTTTCAATTCTTCTAAAAATGTCAAGGTCAGATACTAAAGCCTCCTTTTTATATATATATTTTTAAATTCTCCTAAAAAATTCAAGGTCATATACTAAACCTCCTTTTTTATATTTCTTATTTATTTTCAATTCTTCAAAAAATTCCAAGGTCATATACTTAGCCTTTTTTTTTTTTTTTTTTTTCTGTTCAGTCTTCTAAAATTTTCAAGGTCATATACTTAACCTACTTTTTATATTTTTTTCAATGCTTTTAAAATTCAAGGTCATATAATAAACCTCCTTTTTTATATTTCTTATTTTTTTCAATTCTTCAAAAAATTTCAAGGTCAGATACTTAGCCTACTTTTTGTATATATATTTTTTAATTCTCCTAAAAATTCAAGGTCATATACTTAACCTCATTTATATATATATATATCTTTTTCAATTCTTCTAAAAAATTTCAAGGTTATGTACTTAGCCTCTTTTTTATATATCTTTTTCATTCATCTAAAAAATTCAAGGTATTACTTAACCTCTTTTTATTATTTATTTTATTTGTTCAATCTGCTTCTAAAAATTTCAAGGTCATATACTAAGCCTCCTTTTAAAATATATTCTTTTCAATTCATCTAACTATGTCAAGATCATTTAATAAGCCTCCTTTTTATATTTCTATTTCTTCCTTAATTACCCTACTGCCTCGAATTAATGTAACCACTGAACGTTATTTTTTTTTTACCTTACTTGCCATCCTTGTAAAAAACTATACCATTGGAGAGTAATGAAATAAGCCTCCTTTTAACATTTCTTAATTTCTTTCAATTCTAATCATTCAATTTTCAAGGAGGAGGAGGAGGAGGAGGAGGAGGAGGAGGAGGAGGAGGAGGAGGAGGAGGAGGAGGAGGAGGAGAGGAAAAGAAGTAGTGGGGAGGAAGAGAAGTGGAAAGATTTTTTACGATTGATTAAGGATCCTTCAGGCCTTCATCCCACAGATTGAAAACTTTCTACAACTCTCTCTCTCTCTCTCTCTCTCTCTCTCTCTCTCTCTCTCTCTCTCTCTCTCTCTCTCTCTCTCTCTCTCTCTCTCTCTCTCTCTCTCTCTCTCTCTCTCTCTCTCTCTCTCTCTCTCTCTCTCTCTCTCTCTCTTTGTGATTGCATATGTGGTCATCCCATCACAAGGAGAGACAGGCACTACATGAAGGTTACCTGGTTCATACACACATACATCTGCCCCCTACATCACAAGGGTTGTTACGGCGTACCTGGCACACTCTCCCTCCTTGACGTAACGTTCCCAGCACTCACCTGCAACACAGACAAAGCATGTTAATTACTGAAAGCAAATGTACACACACACATACACACTGATGATAATGATAACTACAATAAGGATGATAATGATAATGGCAATAATAACAATAACAATAATAATAATAGCTGATAATAATAACAATGATAATGACAACTATATCAATAACATAATAATAGCAATGACTGATAAATTTGCTAGTCTTATCAATAAACATACAGATTCCACAGGCTCAATGACTAATGCGGCGGATATGAGCACCAAGGCCACGCGCAGCTTAGCGTATGCCCCACAGAGTTAAAGACAGGTCTGTAACTCTGTGGTATCCCCCCATCTTTACCTTACCACCCCATAGCTTGCGTCAGTTCTACAGAGTGTAAGATATGCAAGATAAAAAGCCCTTATCATCTCTATGTTAATCAGGGTTCACTTTGGAGGGCGCGTGTAAGCCTGTCGCTGGTGCATGAGCGAATGAAATCGAAGGCATGACGTCACGAGGAGAATGGCGCCGCGGTGACAGCCAGGGACGGGACGCCTAATCTTTTCCAACAGGCTGTCTAGTTCCGCCAACATCACCTGACGGGACTTGAGGCGCCGCGACCTATTATAGACTCACACCTAACTCCTATAGACTCACACCTAACCCCTTACACCCACACCAAACACCCTACACCCACACCAAACACCCTACACCCACACCAAACACCCTACACCCACACCAAACACCCTACACCCACACCAAACACCCTACACCCACACCAAACACCCTACAACCACACCAAACACCCTACAACCACACCAAACACCCTACACCCACACCAAACACCCTACACCCACACCAAACACCCTATACCCACACCAAACACCCTACACCCACACCAAACACCCTACACCCACACCAAACACCCTACACCCACACCAAACACCCTAGACCCACACCAAACACCCTACACCCACACCAAACACCCTACACCAACACCAAACGCCCTACAACCACACCAAACACCCTACACCCACACCAAACACCCTACACCCACACCAAACACCCTACACCAACACCAAACGCCCTACAACCACACCAAACACCCTACACCACACCAAAACCCCTACACCCACACCAAACACCCTACACCCACACCAAACACCCTACACCAACACCAAACGCCCTACACCCACACCAAACACCCTATACCCACACCAAACACCCTACACCCACACTGTGACACCCTACACCCACACCAAACACCCTACACCCACACCAAACACCCTACACCCACACCAAACACCCTACACCCACACCAAACACCCTACACCCACACCAAACACCCTACACCCACACCAAACACCCTACACCCACACCAAACACCCTACACCCACACCAAACACCCTACACCCACACCAAACACCCTACACCTACACCAAACACCCTACACCCACACCAAACACCCTACACCCACACCAACACCCTAAACCCACACCAAACACCCTATACCCACACCAAACACCCTACACCCACACCAAACACCCTACACCCACACCAAACACCCTACACCCACACCAAACACCCTACACCCACACCAAACACCCTACACCTACACCAAACACCCTACACCCACACCAAACACCCTACACCCACACCAAACACCCTACACCTACACCAAACACCCTACACCCACACCAAACACCCTACACCCACACCAAACACCCTAAACCCACACCAAACACCCTATACCCACACCAAACACCCTACACCCACACCAAACACCCTAAACCCACACCAAACACCCTATACCCACACCAAACACCCTACACCCACACCAAACACCCTACACCCACACCAAACACCCTACACCCACACCAAACACCCTACACCCACACCAAACACCCTACACCCACACCAAACACCCTACACCCACACCAAACACCCTACACCTACACCAAACACCCTACACCCACACCAAACACCCTACACCCACACCAAACACCCTAAACCCACACCAAACACCCTATACCCACACCAAACACCCTACACCCACACCAAACACCCTATACCCACACCAAACACCCTACACCCACACTGTGACCCCCTATACCCGCACTAACTAATGTCTATGTTATATATCTATGTACTATATTAGTTACTTAGCCTATACCCACACCAAACACACGGCTGACGGTGGAGACAAACAGACAGACACGAAGACGAAGTATGTCTCACCCCAGATAAGGAGAACGCAAAACCGTGATTCTAAAAGTACATACGACTAAAATATGTTCAGAATGAGACCCAGATGACTAGAAACACCCCGTCAGATACATTAAGTCTATCTCATCACATTTTATTCCCACGAGATACACCAAAACATCCTCCTATTGATAGAAAACACGTATCTGCACGTATATTTCAGAAGGTATAGGAGTGTAAGCTTACTAAGTCACTAAGCTATAAGAAACCTAAGGGAGGAGTATGATAGCCTACAAGCGCTATAGGATCAATCGTATAAAAAGAAACTATAAAAAAAACTCGCCAGGCACTTTATTCTCAACACACACACGATCCGATCCCTCTCCCTATAGACAAGAAGGCATAGGATTGTCTATAAGCTCCCCGAATACTCTACGCCCACACGCTTCGATCCTTCTCCCTACAAAACACTCATAGTCCTTAAAACCCTTAGCCAAATTAAACACACACATCCCTCCTACGCCAGCACGATAATATAATCAAGCGCTCACTCACTTTCATCGCTTCCAGGAATTTTCTGATTTTTATTTATCCACTAACTAGGAGATTTTTTTTGGGATTTTTTCGATATGCGATGGTATATTTTGTGATGCTTTTTTTATATATAACTTTTTCGATGTGCTGGTATATTTTGTGATTATTATTGTTATTTTTTTTTTTTTTTAACTTTTTCGATGTGCTGGTATATTTTGTAATTATACATATATTTTTTATTTTTTTTACTTTCCGATTTGCTCGGTATATTTTTTATATTATATATATAATTTATTTTGTTTACTTTTTCGAGGGTGCTGGAGTTTTTGTGATTATTATTGTTTTTTTTGTTTTTTTTTACTTTTTCGATGTGCTGGTATATTTTGTAATTATACATATATTTTTTATTTTTTTTTACTTTTCCGATGTGCTGGTATATTTTGTAATTATATATATATATATTTTTTTTTTTTTTTTACTTTTTCGATGTGCTGGTAAATATTTTGTAATTATGATTTTTTTTCTTTCTTCCTTTCCTCCTCGGTGCCACTTTTCTTTTGCGTTTGAGAAGTAAGAGTTATATTGCCAGTCTCGATGGAAGTCTTAAGCATTAGGAGAAGTAATGAAACCTAGTTGGTGAATTCCGTAGACTTATTCTCAGATCTGTATTGCATTGAGCATGGTGAAGATTTGAAGTTACTAGCAAGAATTCCGGTTATTTCTGAATTATTAGGAAGAACAGAAGAGGAAGAAGAAGAGGAGGAAGAGGAGAAGAGGAAGGAAGAAGAGGAGAAGGAAAAGAAGAAGGAAGAGGAGGAGGAGGAGGAAGAAGAGGAGGAAATGGTGGAGAGGGAAGATATGTAAAAAAAAATTATCAGACCTGTACTGGACATGATCACATAATACTGAACGCGACACGTCTTATGCTAACCTTCTAACAACAGAATTACGAACCTTTTTGAAGTATGATACAAAAGATATATATTCATGAAAAAACTATATTATCTACCAAAAATCAAAGTACGAACAAGAACACATGAATTATGGAGCTTTTTGAAGTATGATCCATAAAATATATATTCATGGAAAACTATATTACGTCCCAGACTTCAAAGTAAACAAGATAAGCGTTTAAATGTCACTTTCGACGAGCTTCAAATTTTGCTGTTTACCACTGTTGGTTTGTTTACTCTCGTTCCTCTGCGGCATTTCTAACTCAAAATACTAAGCAGAGAAATGTGTACATTAAATTCTATCCCCCTTTACAAATTTACCATTTACCATGACCTTCTCTGTGCCACCATGTCCTTGAGTTAATACTTCCACCATTCTTTTTATTTTTAGCTAATGCTCCATGATGTAATCCTTGACAGACTTATATCGTTTATACTTAACCCTTCACGCCCAGATCCTTCCTGTGCTATATAAAATCGTCTGTTGTCGAGCCATACAATTACGAGAAGTCACTGAATATACCAAATTAGTTAGTGGACAAGGATACTAAACAGGTCATATCTATAAAACATTTCTTATATTCACTAAAAATCGTCTAATGGTAGTCATATTACAATGGAAATTACGTTCTGGGTCTCATGGGGTTAAATGTTACTTTCCTTAACCTTAAACAATTCCTAGATTTACCATTTTTGGCTTAATTTTTTCTTATTCCTCTAACCTATTTTAATTTATTTACTCATTTACTCATTTATCTACTTACTTTATTTATTTATTTTTATTTCTTACTCCATTTATTTACTTTATTTACTCTATACTCTATTTACTTTACTTCATTTCTAACTCAAAATACTGAGCGGAGAAAAGTGTACATTTATCCACCTTCCCACTCTCACCATTTCCCATTAAATAGTGTAAGTCCTTCTGTGTGGCATGTCCTTTAGTTAAAACTTCTACCATTTTATTTATTCACTTTTTTAGTTAAGGCTCTATGATGAAATATCCACCATTTTATTTATTCACTTTTTTAGTTAAGGCTCTATGATGAAATATCCACCATTTAATTCATTTTCTGCTTTAGTTAAGGCTCTATGATGAAATATCCAACATTTTATTTATTCACTTTTTTAGTTAAGGCTCTATGATGAAATATCCACCATTTTATTTATTCACTTTTTTAGTTAAGGCTCTATGATGAAATATCCACCATTTTATTTATTCACTTTTTTAGTTAAGGCTCTATGATGAAATATCCACCATTTTATTATTCACTTTTTTAGTTAAGGCTCTATGATGAAATATCCACCATTTTATTTATTCACTTTTTTAGTTAAGGCTCTATGATGAAATATCCACCATTTTATTTATTCACTTTTTTAGTTAAGGCTCTATGATGAAATATCCACCATTTTATTTATTCACTTTTTTAGTTAAGGCTCTATGATGAAATATCCACCATTTTATTTATTCACTTTTTTAGTTAAGGCTCTATGATGAAATATCCAACATTTAATTCATTTCATATTTCAGCATATGCTCTATGGTGAAATTTCCTTGACAGACTTATAACGTATAGACTTAATCCTGTGTAGGCCAGCAAAGGTCAAATATATTCCTCAGTGATTGTGTGTGTGTGTGTGTGTGTGTGTGTGTGTGTGTGTGTGTGTGTGTGTGTGTGTGTGTGTGTGTGTGTGTGTGTGTGTGTCTGTGTGTGTGTGTGTGTGTGTGTGTGTCTGGGTGTGTGTGTGTGTGTCTGTGTGTGTGTGTGTGTGTGTGTGTGTGTGTGTGTGTGTGTGTGTGTGTGTGTGTGTGTGTGTGTCTGTGTGTGGTGTGTGTGTGTGTGTGTGTGTGTGTGTTGTGTGTGTGTGTGTGTGTGTGTGTGTGTGTGTGTGTGTTTGTGTGTGTCTGGGGTGTGTGTGTGGTGTGTGTGTGTGTGTGTGTGTGTGTGTCTGTGTGTGTGTGTGTGTGTGTGTGTGTGTGTGTGTGTGTGTGTGTGTGTGTGTGTGTGTGTGTGTGTGTGTGTGTGTGTGTTGTGTGTGTGTGTGTGTGTGGTGTGTGTCAAGGTTGCTTTTATAGTTACTTTCGTTACCCATAATGCACGCGGGAGGAAGAGGAAGAGGACAGGAGAAAGAGGAAGAAGAGGAGGAAGAGGAAGAAGAAAAGGAGGAAGAGGAAGAGGAGGAAGAGGAAGAGAAGGAGGCGCCACTTAACTTCCTCTTCTTCTAGGGCTGCACAAAATCACACCACACAAACACACACACACACACACACACACACACACACACACACACACACACACACACACACACACACACGCCTTGTCTCGCCGCAATCTCCTGCTACCGGAGCCGTCAAACTCACTCCACAGGATAGTCACATTCTCTGCATTAAGACTAAAATCCTCTCTATGCTACCACGACATAGAGGCTAAATTTCCTTGCACCACATTGGCCTTGCCCTAGATAGCCTGCGTGTGTGTGTGTGTGACCTTGACGGGGTTTTTAAAGGTCTAGTGCCAGGCTAACCCCTTCATTTAAACCCCTTCCCCCTTTCACAAACCCCACAAACTTATCTACAAGTCTATATTGAGTAAGGGGTTCTCAAATATTTTCTTCGCCCACAGTCAGGAAAAGTAAAGAGAGACGAAATTATTGACCCTTTGTACTCCTACGTCTGGCAACTGGGTGGGTCTCGGCGCTGATTGGCTGGCCGGTGACCCCCTTCCCCCCCCTTTCCCCTCTTCCACTCCCTCCCCTCACTCTGTTCCACTCCTACATTCCTCTGTCTCCCCTCTTCCACTACCCTTCCCTCTCTCTCTCTCTCTTCCTCCACCTCCACCACCACTACCACTACCCTGGGCCAAGCAATCATACGACGGAATATCTTTGTCGAGTTTGACCTTGGGACACTCTCACACACACACACACACACACACACACACACACACACACACACACACACACACACACACACACACACACAGAAGAGGGTTGAGTGGAGTGGAAATAGTCTATACGTTGCAATTCAAGTAAATAATTCAGGTGTTGGCAACGGTGAATCTAGTTATGAAGGTTTAGATCTAGTATCCTCCTCCTCCTCCTCCTCCTCTCCTCCTCCTCCTCCTCCTCCTCCTCCTCCTCCTCCTCCCTTGTCTTCCTCCTCCAGTCCACACTCGGCCTCCAGATGATAAAGGAAGAAGAATTTTTTTCTTCTTCTTTTCAGGTTGAAGGAATTTCGGTGCTCATTTTCCTGTGATTTTGAAAGGACGTTGCATAAGGTGTTGAGAGAGAGAGAGAGAGAGAAGAGAGAAGGAGAGAGATGAGAGAGAGAGAGGGAGAGAGAGAGAGAGAGAGAGAGAGAGAGAGAGGAGAGAGAGAGAGAGAGAGAGAGAGATAGAGAGAGAGGAGAGAGAGAGAGAGAGAAGAGATGAGAGCAATGAATGTGTGTGTGTGTGTGCCGAAAGGATATTTTTCACAACGTAAATCTCAAACAATTTATTAAGACATCAAAAATAGAACTTGGAAAGATACTGGCCTCCTCCTCCTCCCCCTCCTCCTCCTCCTCCTCCTCCTCCTCCTCCTCCTCCTCCTCCTCCTCCTCCCTCCTCCTCCTCCTCCTCTTTTCTCTCTCACTCGTCCTCCCTCCTCCTCCTCTTCTTCTTTCATCTCCTCTTATCCTCCTCCATCTTCCGCCTCTTTCTCTTTTACCTTCTCCTCCTCCTCCTTTTCTTCCTCCTCCTCCTCCTCCTCCTCCTCCTCCTCCTCCTCCTCCTCCTCCTCAATCTCTTCACCCCTTCATTAACTTGCCAAACATGTGGATTAATTTCATCATTGCAAAAAGGTATACAAAGAAATATAAGCTCATCACGAGGCAATATTAGTCTTGGGATAACACTCAGTAATACCTTGGTAGCCGCACGGACTTAATAACGCTGAAAATAAAGTCTCATTAAGAAGAAATATTTATAAAGTTGGGTTATGATGAAAATGTATAAGTTGGTGATATGAGGCGATTTTTTTCTCTTTTTTTTGGGGGGGGGGGGGGTGAAGGGTTATTTGAGGGGGCGTGAAGGTTTTTTTTGGGGGTGGGGGGGTGAAGGGTTATTTGAGGAGGGGCGTGAACGATTATTTGAGGGGGGCGTGAAGTTTTTTTTTTGGGGGTGGCGTGAAGTTTTTTTGGGGGGGTGAGGCGTGAAGGTTTTCTTTTGGGGGGGGGGGGGGGGGGGGCCCGTGAAGGGTTATTTGAGTGGGGGGCGGAAGTTTTTTTTGTGGTTGGTGGCGTGAAGTTTTTTTGGGGGGGTGAGGCGTGAAGTTTTTTTTTTGGGGGGGGGGTGTGGGGGGGGGGGCCGTGAAGGGTTATTTGAGGGGGGGCGTGAAGGGTTTTTTTTTGGGGGGGGGTGTTAAGTTTTTTTTTGGGGGGGGGGCGTGAAGGTTTTTTTGGGGTAGGGCGTGAAGGGTTATTTTTCCTTTTTTATGTAATCTTCTTAAATCAGGAGTTGAATATGAACCCATGCGAAAAAAATAAAAAAAAACAAGTTCCAAGTTCAAAGTTCACAAAAATTACGTAATCGAATGCTGAGAAAGAAAAGTAAAAGACAGGAAAATCTAAATGAAAAGCAAGGTAAATGGAGTCACAAAAGTCAAATGGTGACGAAAACGATGACGAAATATTGACACAAGTGAAATATTGAGTGAATGTTTACGAGTATTTTTTTTATTATTTTTATATTTGTATGCGCTATTACTATTATTTGTATTTGCTATTATTATTTGTTATTATTATTATTATTATTATTATTATTATTATTATTTTATGTTATTATTACTATCTATTTGTAGGTGCTATTATTATTTTTATTTTGGGATGTGTATTTATTATATATTATTGTATGTGTCTGTTTGTTTTGTCTTTTTGTGTTTTTTTGTGGATCATTTTTGGTGTGTGGTTGAGAAGTATTTGTCTTTTTCTGCGCGTGTGTGTTGGTTTTTTAGGGTTTTTTGTGAGTGTTTGGTTTTTAGGGTTTTTTGTGAATGTTTGATTTTAGTGTTTTTTGTGAGTTTGGTTTTTAGTGTTTTTTGTGAATGTTTGATTTTAGTGTTTTTTGTGAGTGTTTGGTTTTTAGTGTTTATGGTGTGTGTTTATTTTTGTTTTATAGTGTTTTTTGTGTTTTATGTGTGTAAGTTTGTGTTTTTTAATGGTTTTTTATCATTTTTTGGGTGTGTTTTTTGGGTGTGTATTTATGGTGTGTGCGTTTTTGGTGTGTGTTTTAGTAGTATCCAAACACCTGCCTTGCGTGGGCGTGAAGCTCGGCACACACCGCCCATTGTACACCTGGCTCTGATGGGCGGCTGATCGATGGGGGGTGAAGGTTGAGTGCACAAACCATGCATCAACTATTCAATTTTGTGAGGAAACTGTCGGCTGTGTGTGTGTGTGTGTGTGTGTGTGTGTGTGTGTGTGTGTGTGTGTGTGTGTGTGTGTGTGTGTGTGTGTGTGTGTGTGTGTGTGTGTGTGTGTGTGTGTGTGTGTGTGTGTGTGTGTGTGTGTGTGATGGAAATTCTAAGAAACTAGCTCAATTGTACGCCTACACACACACACACAGACACACACACACACACACACAGACACACACACACACACACACACAGGGTACTCCGTAGTGTAGGGGAAGCACGCTCGGTTCACAACCGAGAAGTCCCGGGTTCGATCCCCGGGCGGAGCGGAAACAGATGGGCTGTTTCCTTAAAACCCGAGCCCCTGTCCACCCAGCAGTGAATGGGTACCGGGTGTTAGCCGGGGTTTGTGACCTGCTCTCCGGGGTGCTGGCTTCGGCCAACACTAACCACTAAGGATGAATGATAAAAATGTTGATATGGAGACGGGGCCATACGAGCGATGCTCAGGCCCTGTAAAATGCAACTAGATGAATACAACTAGATGAATACACACACACAACACACACACACCACACCACACACACACACACACACACACACACACACACACACACACACACGCACACACCACCCAATATTTGCAATCTATGTTATAAATTGTCTTTATTAAACGTTATATTAAGTTAAAGAAAATAGGTGACCGTCCCTGCCTTGAAAATTGGTTTAACTCCCACACGAAAAAATATTCCCCCTAAAAAAAGGGAAAAAATAACCCACAAAAAAATTTAAAAAATGCCCACCCGGAAAAAAAAAAAAATAAACCCCGAATGAAAAAAAAATAATAATACCCCCTGAAAAAAAAAAAAAAAAAAATTCCACGCGAAAAAAAGGGAAAAATTAACCCCCGAAAAAAGGAAGAAAATAGCCACCCCCAAAATAAATTAATACCCCCGAAAAAATAATAAATACCCCCCTCAAAAAAAAACCATTTCCGACATATTAATTTTGGCTTATGGGAAAAAAAAAAAAAAAAAAAAAAGACGTTTAGATAACTCACTTCCTTTCAACTCCTCCATTCCTTCTTCCTTCCTTCATTCTATTTTCCTTCTCTCTAAACACTGTCTTTTTGTCTCTCCTTCTTTCGTTCTCATTCGTTTTTCGTTCTTCGTTTCTTCTCTTTTCGTTTTTATCGTTCGTTTTCGTCTCTTTTTTTTTTTTTTTCATTCCTGCGGTACTTTAACTCTTATATTTTCCTCTCTCCTCTCTCTCTCTCTCTCTCTCTCTCTCTCTCTCTCTCTCTCTCTTTTCTCTCCTCTCTC
>JACEEZ010019384.1:0-13909 GCA_016584305.1 Chionoecetes opilio
TATAGCTAATGCTCGTACTATCAGAGCACCAAGTGGCGTGGCCCGACCCTGATAGCATGGGAGGTCTTTCTCTTTAATATATGCCTAAGTATTATGTATCGGCAAAGCTGAATAAAGATATAATCGGAGCAGTGTATACTGTGCAGAAAAGCTCAGTAACCGGAGGGGCGAGCTGGTGCGTGTTGAAATAAGGTGAGAGCTAGAATTCAAGAACCTTCCGATGTTTTTATATTCTGTGATGATGATACTGGCCGGGAGGACAACGTTTTTATAGCGGTCGGGAACAATCAGCCACAGTCCGTCATCGTCGGCTTCTGAATAGGAATATCTGCTGGGGAATCGTTGTCCATTCCTAGCTCCATTGACCTTATTCATACTGCAGTACTTATTATTCCTTTTGATTCCTATTAGCATCGTCATATCAGATGATGCCATTATGACCGTCGACGCACCATCCCCTCCAATTCTTGATGATGCCGGCGCTTTATCCTACCAGACCGGTATAATTCTTGGACATTCGGCATATTTGCCCTATCGCCAACGCTGTAATAACGAAGTACAACCATACTAAATCCGACTCTAGGTATATTTGGGACCATCACCTTCCTGTTTCCTATCACCTTACCTTCCTCTTTGGAAACCTGGGGAAGGTAACTGTAGTAACCTGGAGCCGTAATCATATTTTGTTTGCTACCGTGCTTAAAAACACTGCCACCAAACACAGATGGTAAAAAAAGCTATTCACAAAAAATATTACCAAACGCTTTTAACGTTATTAGGATTAGCCAGCTAACTTTACTATACTTTGCTTACTTCCACTAAAAGTAGGAATTGGTATCGGAAATCTGATATAAAGGATGATTTGGTGCACGCTCGGCAGGTCACGGAGCGGGTGCGGGAGGCCAAATGGCTCGAATGGTGCGCAGGTTTTAACCAACACACCAAGCTGGCCGAGCTGTGGGGCAAGGTGAGGACTGCCTCCGGAAAGAGACCTCCCCGCCCTCCCGTCCACCCCAAGCCGTTACAGGAGGCGAGCGCCTGGTGGGGATGTTTGCCTCGAGGGGTAGCAGCGACCAACTCCCCGCCCGTGTCCAGCGGCTGCAGGTTCGGCTTCAACCTGTGCGTGAGGCTGTCATCGGCGCCGCTCGCGCTCGCCCCGACGCCACTGATCAGCCCTCACTTCCCAGGAGCTGGTAAGAGCCAGGAAGGGGACGGGACACCGCTCCGGGCGCTGATGGCGTCACCTACTCGATGCTGGCCCACGCTGGGGCGGCCAGGGAGGTGGCACTCTTGGCCCTGATCAACTCCTCCTGGCTGGCTGGCCGCTTGCCTCGGCGTGGAAGGAGGCTGACATCCAGCCCATCCCTAAGCCCACAGAACCCACCAAGCCGCGCCCCATCTCCCTGATGAGCTGCACGGCCAAGACGGCGGAGAGGATGGTGCTGACCCGCCTCCTGTGGCGCCTGGGAGACTTCCACTCACACATCTTCTTCTTCACCACGGGGGTGGGCACCTCCAACAGCGTCATGGCCCTCCTGGCCCAAATCGACAACCCGCCTGCTGTCGCCGCCTTCCTTGACCTGGAGAAGGCGTTTGAGCTGGCCAACGCCCACGCCATCCTGGCCGCGCTGGTACGGCGGGGCGTGCGGGGCAGACTCCTCGCCTGGATTGAGGATTACCTCTGGCACCGCCGCGCCAGGGTCAGGTTCCAGGGGCGCAAGTCCAGCTACAGGAAGCTGGAGAACGGCACGCCGCAGGGCGGGGTCCTAAGCCCCACCCTTTTCAACCTCCTGATGGAGCAGCTGGTCAGCCTGCCATTCCGGGAGGGCACGGCACTTCTCAGCTACGCCGACGACTTGGTCCTGGTCGTCACTGGCCGGGGTGACCGGGTGTTTCGGACCCAGTAAGCCCTTGACCTGGTCAGTTGCAAGTGCAGAGAGCTGGGTCTCAAGATATCGGCTGAGAAGTCCAAGGCCATGGTGTTGAAGGCCGCTGCCCCCCCGGTCTGTCTTCTACAGATACAGGGCATCAGGCTGGCTTGGACCCACGCCTTCCAGTACCTCGGAATGTGGCTTGACCGGGGCCTCCACTTCACCACTCAGGTCACGTATCTGAGGGAGAGGGCTGAGCTCAGGCTCAACATCATGAAGGCCATGACCAGGACACACGCCGGGGCCACGTCATCAGTGCTGCGCCTCTTCTACGTGCACACTGTGCGCGCCCTTGTAGACTACAGCGCGCCCGTGCTTGTCGCATTATCGCTCACTCAGCAAAGAAAGTTAGAGGTCCTTCAGAACGAGCTTTGAGGACCCTGCTGGCGGCAACGCGCTGGGCAAACACCCGCGTCATGCAGGCGGAGGCACGGTTGGTGCCCCTAGCCACCAGGGTTCGACAGATCGTGGCCAAGTTCCTCTGCCAAGCAAAGGAGTCTGTCGCGCGGGACAGGCTGTGCAGGGTCTTGCCACAGCAGCAGCGTGACCTATCGCCGGGCAACACCTGGCTGCAGAGGGTGGCAGACGCCGCCATCCACCTCCTCCCCGGCCACACCCACCTGCTGCTGGATGGACCTGACCGCCCCGCTGTCAACTACGTCGCTCCGCCACCGTGGCGGCCCTCTGCCGCCCAGGTGATTATCGCCACACTGCCAGCTGCGAAGGCGTTGTGCACGGGGAGGAGCTGAGCCAGCACGCCCTGCAGACGGTGGCGCACGCCAATGTCCCCAGGCAGCGTCGCGGTCGCGGTCTACTACACCGACGGCTCCGTTGACCCTGAGAGAGGCCTGACAGGTGCTGCGGTGGTTACGGGCGGTGAGGTGCTGTCCTGGAGGACGCCCGACCATTGCTCAACGCTGCAGACGGGCTGGTGGCGATAGAGCGCGCCCTACAGCACGCCCTGGGCCGACAGGAGGAGGTCGTGGTGATTCACACGCGACTCCATGTCTGCCCTGCAGGTCTTACGGCTGCCCGCACACCGATGGACAACGTGCAGCTCACCACCGCCATCCTGGGCCACATCCAGGGCCTCGCCGCGCAGGGGCGCCGCGTAAGGCTCAACTGGGTGTCCAGCCACATAGGCCTCCGTGGCAACGAGGCGGCCGATGAGGCGGCCCGGGAGGCCACCAGACATCCAGCGGTGGCCTTGACTGTCTTACCCAGCATCCATGGGGCCAAGGTACTGGCCAGAAGCGCTGCCGTCTGTGCCGCAGAGCAACAGTATCGCCAGCTGGTGCAGACATCGAGGCAGGCAGCCTGGCACAAACAAGCCACGAACAACAACGAGCTGTTACGTCCCACCCAGCAGCTGTCCCGAGCCGAGGAGGTCGTCCTACACCGACTTCGGCTTGGCTACTTGACCCTGGAGGAGCTGAGGGACGGGTTTGAGGAGCGGCCGTGTGAGCACTGTCCTCATATGACCCCCCATCCCCGTGACCCACCACCTGCTTTCCTTGCCCCACTACAGAGCGGCTCAGACAAGCACCGTCGGCCCGCTGGAGAACGCGGCCGCCCTCGTGCGGCAGTTTCAGAAAAACCTGCCCTCCGCTGGAGGTGGCGCGTGCCGCCCCCCCCCACCCCCCCCCCCCCCCCCCCCCCCCCCCTCGATGAACACTAAAGAGCGGGAGTGGACCTCACGCCCCGCCCACCTGTGACCTGACTGTGGCTGCGGCTACAGCGGCGGGCTGATGCCCGCTCATTTATTACTGCTTGTTATGTATATATGTATGTGTATGTATGTGTATGTGTATGTATGTGCATATGTATATGTATATGTATATATATTATGTAATAGATGTAAATAAATAAATAAATAAGAAATTGGCGCGTAAGTAACATAATAATATTTTCAAGTTTAATTTATAACTTATTTTGCTGTAATTTAAAAAGTTTTTATTTCATAAATACAAAAATGGGATAAACTAATCGATGTTGGCGGTTTATGGCAACTCATTCAAGCATCAACATGTCACATGGCCGCCAACATTGGATTTCCGCCTCGCCAATCTTCCGCCTGAACCACATAAAACCTACGACTCACATGCACCACCTGCAATTGTCCCCTGACCTTCAATGCCCCTGGTGCAGGACCCTCCCAGAGACCATTGAACATTTGCTGCTGCAGAGTCTAGGCTCCCAATCACAACTCCTCGCCCTGAACGTCACCACTTCAGGCACCTCTGACCTGCCCACCCTGGTAGAGGCGGCAGGTCCACCCCTCACGACTACACTGTCATCCGCCTCTTTACACTTCCTGAGGAAGACAGTCACGCCTGTTATAGCCTGACAGGACCTCGCTAGGCTCACAGGGTTCCTTAAATTATCGTAACCCTAAACAGCAATATAAACAAACATTAAAGGTTCGCTGTGGCAACGTTTTAGAAATGAGAAATCCATGTATCAGTTAATAATATAGGTGAGGTTCTGGCATTTCATCCTGAAATGTCATTTCTATCACGAAAACCTCGCCTCCGTCGCTGGGTTTGTTGTTGTTCTACCGTGGTCGCTGCTAGCAAATTCTGGCTAAGGGGATAGAGGTGTTCAGGATCACTTCTAGCTTAGCAGCACTGTCAAACCCCATCACAATAATGTGGATACACTGCTAGTGGTTAACAGCGAAATGCTAGCCTTGATAGCAAATTTTGAGCGATAACTGGGTTTTGCTAAGCGTATAGCAAGAATATGTATACGGCCCCAAATACTGGCCGAGAGGACGTTTTTTATAGCGGTCGGGGACAATCAGCAACAGTTTGTCATCGTCGGCTTCTGAAGACGAATATCCGTTGGGGAATCATTGTCCATTCCTAACTCCATTGGCCTTTTTCCTACTACAGTACTTATTATTCCTTTTGATTCCTATTAGCATCGTCATATCAGCCGATGCCAGTACGACCGTCGTCGCGCTATCGCTTCCAATTTTACGCATCCCATGAATCATTTTGGTCATCCTTCTCTGCAGTGTTAGAATCAGTGCAGAGAAGGATGACCAATATGATTCATGGGATGCGTAACTTTAGTTATGAGACGAGATTGAAACTATTTAATTTACACTTACTCATGAGGCGTAGAGTAAGGGCGATCTGATAGAAGTTATTGAGTGGATAAAGGGATACAATATAGGCGATGTAGGAAAAGTGCTTACGGCTAGTAAGCAGGGTAGAATAAGAAGTAACGGATTCAAGCTGGAAAAGCGTAGATTCAAAAAGGAAATTGGGAGAAACTGGTTCACAAATAGGGTGGTGAATGATTGGAATAGACTAAGTCGTCAGGTTGTCAATGCGGAGTCTATTGGGGTCTTTAAAAGGACTCTGGATAAATTCATGGATGGGGAAGAGAGGTGGATATAGGTAGAGTTAAGTAACAGGAACTACCTCATGTAGGTCTCACGGCCTCTTGTAGCTTTCTTATTTTCTTATGTTCTTTTTTTTTATGATGCCGCGCTTTATCTTACCAGACCGGTATAATTCTTGGATATTCGGCATATTTGCCCAATCGCAACGTTGTAATACCGAAGTACAACCGTACTACACCGGCTCCAGGTCTATTTGGGACCATCACCTTCCCGTTCCCTATCACCTTACCTTCCCCTGGGGAAACCTAGGGAAGGTAATTGTAGTAACCTGGATATTACACTAGCCATGTGTTCCGGGGTGCATATTCCCGTTCTCTGCAATAGTATGTGTTATGGGGATGTCGAGCAAATCACCATTGCCAAGCTCGTTACGTTATATTGGAGTGGAGCCTACGTGATCACTGGGCTATAATATGTATGTTTTATTTAAGCTTAAATTTATTAATTTTTTTGAAAGGGAATTCCTGGGGTATTTAAAAAATAGTCCAATAAAAGGGGTTTCAGGCTTTCTAGGGGGGTTTTTAATAAATTTTTTTTTTAAAAATCCAAAATGTAACCCCTTTTCCCCCCCTAATCACGCCACCCCTTTTTTTTTTTTTTAACCTTTTCAAATATGAAAAATATCACATACAAATCATTCTCGCGTTTTAGCCTTATCCAGATGGGATAAGGACGGAGGGGCGGCACCGCTTAGAAGAACCAATAACATCCCAAGCTTGTTTTCTTGGGCCCCTTTGGTACCCCATCCCTCACCTTTTTCCCCACATTTTTTGGAAAAAAAACTTTTTGAAACCCAGAGAGCTTCCGAAGAGGGCATGATTAAAAAGAATAGGGGAAGTGGTGAAAGGAAGAAAGGGAAATCAAATTATATTTTGTATATGTATATGTTTAAATGTATAAAAAATGTAAATATTTTTTTGGGGGGGAAATGAGAAAAGGGAGGTTTAGTAAGAAAGAAGAAAAAAAAAAACTTTTGTGGACTGTAACTTGTAGGCATGCCCACATAACCAAAAAAAAAAATACTGAAAAGCATTTTTTTAAAAACTGGTTTTTAAAAAAACATATATAACTCATTTTTTTTATATATGGTTTACAATGAAAATTTGGGGTAAGTCAAAAATCTTAAAATAAAAGCGAAAGGTTGGTGCTGGTGTCCGCGATAGGTCCGGTAGCCCCAGGGGGTTTGGGGTTATCCAAAAGGGTTGGGTTTTCGGATGCCATGTAGGGCCCAGAGGTACGATGTTTATTTTTTCATTTCACCCCGCCGCGCGGAAGAGGAAAACAGCTTGCTCCCGGCTCCTGCTCCCCCCAGCCGACCCCCGGCGGAGTTCCGTGGGGTTTAATTCGCCGTAGGAACTCTGGGTGGTTTTACCCACTCATTTATCATTTAAAATTTTTTCTCACTTCACTGTCTTTTAAAAGTAATTTTTTGCGTCGATTACCATTTAATGTGAATATTTTAAGCACACTCGATGAGAGACGAATCTTCTTGAAATCAAAAAGGTAGCTTTGCTTGTTACGGTTGCAGTATACAGGGCGTGGCGTTTCAGGAGGCCTTGCTTGCAACCTCGCCCCGGGGGCAGCGGGGTATCTCAACTGTAACGGCAGCTGTTTTTTCTCCGTAGGAGGCCGCCTAAACCCCCTCAGTCACGGGGAAGCGAGACCAGTGGGGCAGGGGCCCTCTCTCAACTGCCTTGTTTTTCGCAGGTGGCAGCCTGCCCCTCACAAATCGGTTTTTTAATGCATTCACCATGAGCGACATGTTTTGTTTCCGTCGGGGAAGCAGCCAGCTGCCATTCCTCAGTCAAGAGGCAGCTCGGCAATCTCACCATTAGCGATTTTTTTGTTCTCATTTTTTTATACATTATTTTCCCCTTTCACGTCTTTTTCGTAATTTTTTGCGTTCGTTACACAGTAATGTGAATTGATAAAGCGCATCGATGAGATATTTAATTACTGTAGAACCTATATTTGTAAATAAAGGTAGCGTAGCTTTGCTTTTAACTTTTGGGCCTTTCCCTTGTTACCTTACATGTAGCTATAGGTGGCAGGGCAGACAGGTTTGGTTTTCCCTTTTGCCCCCCCTTTCTAAAAAATTAAGTTTAATTTTTCAGTGTTTTGCATTTTTTTATTTTTTTTATTCCTTTATATGAGGAAATTTCGTATGAATCGTCATCGGTATAGCGGTTTTTCATGTAGCACTAATAGCCATAATTAATTGAGTTATTAGAAGGGAAAATTCATTCTCACACAAAAGCACCATGCATTTTGGGGAGCAGCTAGTGGGGAATTTTAAAAAAATTGCTCAGCTGATCTACACTTTAAATTTAGTCTAGACTACGGTAGCCGTTCCTTTGCCTATGGGAAACCCGGGAACTTTTGAGACAGTAAGGTTTATGCTTGAAAGTAATGTAAACATCCTAAGGATGCAGAAATCCGGAGAATTTGATTTGTTGAGCAATTTTGATAAATTGACCCTAATTAGCACATTCGATTATTTTCCTTTTTAACCCGCCTAAAAAATTCCAGGGTGTCTAGACCTAAGTTTTAAGTTCTCAATGAGAAAAAACTGCAAGAGCTACTGTGTTATTTTTTTTTGTCCAAAATGTCAATTGCTATTGTTTAGGATGCACGAAATTACGAATATATTCCCATTTGACTGCATATGTTCAAATAAAAACAAAAATCTTTTGAATTTAATTTTCTAAATCAACATATTTGTTCTTTAAAAAACAATTAGCACTGTGCAAAATGGAGTTGTCGGGGAAATGGTCTGACTGAGTCAATAAGAAAAAAGTCTGGTCAACTACAAAGAGAGATGTCCTTTTTATCGGTATGATGGTATCAGGCAAAGGATCATGAGAGGCACAGAAAAAACCGGGGAAGGATCAATTGCATCCATTGACTTTGCCCTCCCCTTTTACCTGGACCGCAGCCATCATAAAGAACAAAGATAACAAGGGCAGTCCCCCAATACTCGGTACTAAAACTATGAATTTTAAATAAATTTTGTGGTTCCCATCAAAATTAAGAACGTAAAAAAAAGAAAAAAATACAAAGGTTTGCAATAAAATGGGTCTAGTTTAAATATTTACCTAGGAGGAAAGAAACTGCCAACCTTTGGAAAAGAACAATGGGGGAGGGAAAAACCCAACAAAAAGTTGTATAACAGATGAATGGTTGGAAAAAAGTTGACAGAAATAACCTTAGTAAGAGAAGAAAAAATCGGGGTTTTGAAGGGACACAAGGAAAAGTTGAGAAAAGAAAAGTCCGTAGATAAAGCGCCCAAAATATTAGAATTATAGCATCGCTATAATTTGTATGTGCCACTTTAAAAAAATACACAGTAGTTTTTATCAGACTGTATAATTTACCCGTTTCAGCGTTTTTATGCTTTTTTATCGCATGTATATACGATTTCAAATTTTTAATTTTTTTTTTTTTTCGCGCGACGACGGGCGTCGGGAGGACAATCAGTAAATACTAAACCCCAGATGGGACCTTATTGTGGTCTACTTGTTGATATTTTTGTAATTTTACATTTTTAGCCATATCTCTTATGACACAGATGCAGACACAAAAAAACGACTTTCCCGAAGCCCTTCTAAAATTTCCTGAAATCATGGATGTAGAAATGTAAGTATTTAAAGCCATACAGTTGTACATAGAAAAAAAAAAGTCCTTTTTGACTTTTGTGTATCTACGGGAGGGAACACAAGTACAGCTTTCCAAAGAAACTTTGATGCCGGGAAAAGGCCCAGAAGTGATAGGGCAAAAATGTGCATCAATTTAAGGAAATAAATTTATCAACATATACACCCCGAAACGAGAAAAAGCTCAGGGCCCGTGTACAAGAGGTATTTAGTATCCATGCACACAAAAGGTCTTTTCGATGGAAGATTGATTAAAGCTAAAAAAGGGGAAAAAGTGCCCGAACGAGGTCTATGGCCTTTACGAGGAAAATTTAATTTGAGGTAAGAGAGGGGTGAAAAAAAAGGGACAGTGCTGAGAGATATACAAGTTATTTTGTAGGAGGTTCTAATGAAAGTTTTTGGAAATTAATTCAAGAGAGGAATATTTTAGAATTTTTAAACTTTTTGAATATACTGCACTGAACATGCTGCAGTATGGAGCTTTGTAACATAAAAAAATACAGACAAAGGGGACAAAAACCTCCCCGGGTGAATACCCCGGGGGCGAGTCATCCGGGGGCATTTTTGCCCGGGGGGCGATCACCCCCGCAAGGGACCCACAACGTCAAAACTCCTGCGAGCGGAGTCCATAAACCGTGGTTATGCCAATCCGCCGTAAGATTTCGGGGCAGGACCCGCCTCATTATTGCTGGGCTACCAAAGTATGTAAAACTTTTCCCAAAATCTCAATGTCCTCGAAGACAAAGTCCTAAAATTTTCTCAAAGAACAGGGCTGTAATATTTCATTGTAAGCCCCAAATCCTCATCCCCAAATGATTGCGTGTGGTATGAAACTTCCCCCTCTTTCACTAATTGATTTTGCATTTTGGGCTCTGCCCCTCATTTCCCCTTATGATCAGCGGGTTTTTATGATTGACACTGCCACCTCCGTATTCTTTCACTCATTTGCATCAGCATAGTTCTGTTGTTTTTTTCTTAACCCCCAAGGGCAGTGGGTCCCCTGGTGTTTTCACTTATTATATAATCTATTTCCCCCCACGGATTTTCACTCAACGTGGATCTCATGTCAATTCCTCCCCCCTAGATTTGCATGTTTGCATCGTGTCTCTGTATACCTTTTATCCAACCATTTTTTGTTGGTTGTAGTGGTTTTTCATCCTTGGGGACACACTAACAGGAAGGGTCCCCAGAACGATTTTTTTTTTTTTTAGGTAATTGAGTAATCCCCAGCAGTCCAAAGGAAATGGTATTTAAATTTCCCCTCAACAATTGTTTTCCTTTTCAGTTGCAGATTCAGGAAATCACCTTTAATGCTCAGTTTGATGTAAATCTATTTTTTTCTTGCATTTCTAAGTTTCTTTTTTTTCAAAGGATAGTAGGTTTTAAAGCAGCATGCGCCGGTGGTGGAGCAGCAGGGAGCTATTGAGGTTTTTTTAGTAAAAGGGAAAAAGGGATCTTGTAAGCATCACCAATAGCCGTGTGAGGACATAAAACGAAAACCCCTTACGCGCGTGCTATTTTTTTACACACAGACTAAAATGCACATGAACACAATGTGGACATACCCTTTAATAATAACACTAGTAGTGGGTCATGTCTTGCGATATTTCGCTGTGCCGAGTGAATTTAAGGTAAAATGTAAATAATGTATAAATAATGAGAACAAAAAGAGGCGTAATGGTGAAAATGCCCGGGTGCCTCTTGATGAGGAAGGAGCTAGGTGTTCCCGCGGGGAAAAAATCATGCGCTACATGGTAGTGCTTACACCCATATTGGGGGGAAGGCTGCCACCCGCGAAGAAAAAACAGGCAGTTGAGAGAGGCGCGCCCCAGTGGGCCGTTCCCCCTGAGAGGGGTGTTTTGGCGGCTCCCGACGGAGAAATAACAGCTGCGTTTTAAGTTTAGATACCCCCGCTGCCCGGTGACAGAGGGTTGAAGGGAAGGCCTCCGACAGAAAAGCCACGCCCTGTATACATGCAAAGTAACAAGCAAAGTCCCTTTCCTTGATTTACAAGAAGATTTTGCTCTCATGAGTGTGCTTAATATATTAAAATTATGGGTAATAGACGCAAAAGATATACTTTAAAAAAGACAGTGAAGATGAGAAAAAATTTATTTAAATGATGAAGAGAGTGGGTAAATCCACCCAGAGTATCATACGGCGAATTAATCCCCCACGGAAATCTCCGGCGTGGGGTCGGCTGGGGTGAGACAGGACCCGGGGAGCAAGCTGTTGCCTCTCCGCGCGGCGGGATGAAATGAAAAGTAATCATCGTACCTCTGGCGCCCTACATGGCATCCGAAAAACAAAAACTTCTGGATAACCAAACCTCCTGGACCGCTACACCCCCCCCCGTGCCCCAATCCCATCATATGGCACAGTTTGGAACCAGCTCGACCAGGGCAACTTTTAAGCCTACTGATGAGATGATCCGATCACTTTTTTCTTCTTCTTTTTTTAGCAACCTATTAGCGAGAATTGTGAAAAAAAAATGTGGGTTGCGAGAATTGAGGAAACCTTGATGTAGGGTGATGGGTAATGGGTGAGTGAATAGGTGGGGTGATGGGTAATGGGTGAGTGAATGGGTAGGGGGTGATGGGTGATGGGTGAGGGAATAGGTGGGGGGTGATGGGTAATGGGTGAGTGAATGGGTGTGTGGTGATGGGTAATGGGTGAGTGAATGGGTGGGGGGTATGAGTAATGGGGGGGGGTGAGGGGTTTAAGGCGTTATACATTTCTACATCCATGATTTCAGGAAAGTTAGAAGGGGCTATCTGGAGAGTCTGTGTTTGGTGTACACACTCTCCAGAAAGCTGTTTTTGGTGGGCCGAAGGCCCACCAAACACAGGTGGTGGGCCGAAGGCCCACCAAACACAGGTGGTGGGCCGAAAGGCCCACCAATAGCCCTCCGCAGGAGCTAGCCAAAAAGTCCGCCCGGAGGGCGGCTTTATCATAAAATAAAGCTGAATCATAAAGGTTAATCATAAAATAAAGCTGTCGGAGCATTTTTCTTTTAATTAATTAAGAATCTTTTTTGCATTTCATTGGGATGAGTTTCCTCTTTGCGAATTTCCACATGCATCTTTTTCGACTAAATGAGCAAGTTTTCCTGGCTTTTTTTACAGTTATTATAGGTAGGTTATATAGTATTAGTCACCTCCGTGGTGTAGTTGCTAGCGTGTCTGGCTACGAATCTGCAGGCCTGGTTCGAATCCGGTGCAGGGCAAGTCGGTGACCAGCCAAACCAGCTGTTATTCCCCCCTTTCGGGGTTCGGTGATACATGGATACCTGGGGAAACCTGGGAAAGGTAACTGTGGTAACCCGGATGTTACACTAGCCCTGTGTGCCGGGGTAACGGGTTCTCACCCACCACAGGCTCAAAGGGTTAATGACACGGAGATGAGCACCGATGGCCACGCGCAGCATAGCGTATGCCTCCAACTTTACCTTTTACCTTTATATAGTATTTGATGAGCAAGTCATATAAAAATCGGTATAAAAATGACGGAGGGGATAAATTTTTGCAAAAACTAAAAAAAAAAAATTGATAATTAAATAGTAATTATTGGACGATTCACTTGAAACTCGGGTATGATAATGAGGGTAATAAAATGCAAAACATATAAAAAACAAGGCCTTCAGCCTATTTTGAAATCATAGCGAACTCTCCCCCCTAACCTAACCTAACCCAAAATAACCTAACCTAACAAAATAACTACATAAATTATCAATAATAATATAAGCGAAAGTGTGTGTGTGTGTGTGTGTGTCTGTCTGTCTGTCCGCGATAGGTGCCGCCCCCTGTGGCGGAATCCCATCATATGTCACAGTTTTGGAATCAGGTTGACCAGGGGAAGGTTTTAAGCCCATTTATAGGATCCGATCACTGTTTTTTTTTTTTTTAGCAGCCTATTAGCGAGAACTGTGAAGAAAAACAAGTGGGTTGCGAGAATTGAGGAAACCTTGATGTAGGGTGATGGGTAATAAGGTGAGTGAATGGGTGGGGTGATGGGTAATGGGTGTGGGGTGATGGATGAGTGAATGGGTGGGGGGTGATGGGTGATGGGTGAGGGAATAGGTGGGGGGTGATGGGTAATGGGTGAGTGAATGGGTGTGTGGTGATGGGTAATGGGTGAGTGAATGGGTGTGGGTGATGGGTAATGGGTGAGTGAATGGGTGGGGGTGATGGGTAATGGGTGAGTGAATGGGTGGGGGGAATAATACATTTCAGGAAAGTTAGAAGGGGCTATCTGGAGAGTCTGTGTTTGGTGGGCCGAGGTGGTGGGTAATGGGTCTATTGGAGAGTCTGTGTTTGGTGGGCCTAAGGCCCACCAAACACAGGTGGTGGGCCAAAGGCCCACCCACCAATAGCCCTCCGCAGGAGCTAGCCAAAAAGGCCGCCCGGAGGGAGGGCTTTGCTTTCAGGAAAGTTAGAAGGGGCTATGATGTGAATGGGTTGGCATTAATACATACATTTCTACATCCATGATTTCAGGAAAGTTAGAAGGGGCTATCTGGAGAGTCTGTGTTTGGTGGGCCGAAGGCCCACCAAACACAGGTGGTGGGCCAAAGGCCTACAATAGCCCTCCCAGGAGCTAGCCAAAAAAGGCCGCCGGAGGGCGGCTTTGCGGCTAGTGATAAATAAAACACAGAAAAATCTCTCAAGTGAGTTAAACCGAGACCACCGAGAGGACAAGGCTGGTGGATCGCCGTGACGTCACACCATAAGGATACCACCCGCTCCGCTCCCCGTACAAGTTACCTACCAATATATGTTTATCAGATAAAAGATATACGTTATCTTCGGAAATGTTTGTTCATAATATTATCAAATAAAAAACCGTAAAACCAAAAAAGTGCCACTATGAGACTTTTAAGAATTCATTAATTAAACTCTTCGCCATTTAAATTT
>JACEEZ010019386.1:0-17937 GCA_016584305.1 Chionoecetes opilio
AAAAAAAAAAAAAGGGGGGGGGGGGAATGGGAGCGATTTACGGGTTTACCTATAGTGAAGTGGATGAGGCGGGGCCCTCGAGTAACAAAGGGCGGGTTTGGGGATAAAAAGGGGGGGAAAAAGGGAATTTTCGGAACCAATAAACCCGGCCTCCCCTAAAGGGGATTATAGCCTCAAATTTACTAATTAACTAATGAAAAAAGTATAAATTAAAAAATGGCTCCCTAAAATACGTTCTTTATTTTGATTAGAAGTTTTTAATATGTTTTTTCTATATCCGGGGGAGAGTGTTTTTCCTTTCGTTCAAGCCTACAAACGCTTTTTTAGAGAGACGGGTGGGGGAGTCGAAACAAATTTGGTGACTTTTAATTTAGCAAATAACCGAAAACCCCCTCCTTTATGAACTGACTTCACTATTGTGTCATTTTAAAAGGACTTAGAAACTAAGAGTGTTCCTTGATCTGATAGGGGGGTGAGGAGAGGAGAAAAGTTTGAATCTACTATTTATCGATGAACGCGAAATAAGGCCCCGCCATTTGACTATCCCCGGAGTGTCTGGGGGGGAGGAGGAGGGAAGGGGGGAAAGATAAAATTGAGATAGAAAAAAGGAAAGATAAATTTCACGAGAAACAAAAAGATTAAATTGCCCTTAAATGATGGGAAATACCCATCCCATCTTTTCCCAAATACGGGCTTACACAACATGGCACATCCCCAACCCAGAGACCCACTAAATGTGCCCTCACCCCCTGAAAACAGTGGTCACAGTCAGGAACAGAGAGCCCGCGCTCCTTTCACCAGTACCCACACCCTGCCTCCTGCCTCCACACCTGATTTGATATACCCAAGGAAAAGATCTGGGCGTAAGGGATAACCTCGCACCCCATGACGGTTGAAAGAAACAAAACTGTCAGGGTAATATAAAAAAAACCTATCAATAAATACTAATACCGGCACATAAACATCTATTTTGAGAATCATCGCACAACGTTATTCTATTAGCCTTCAGTTAACCTCTGTTTTTTTGTTGTTTTTTGCCTGTATGCCCCGGTGATATTTTATTATTTTTATTATTTTATTATTATTATTATTATATTATAGAGGTCTATGCTATTATAAATTATTTGCTTTGTACTTAATTTCTTTCCCTCGTCTTATATTATGTTTTTTTTTTTGTATGTCTTGGGTGAAATACTTTTATTTTATTATTATTATTATTACTACTACCATTGGGGCGCCGGATCCAAACATGGCGCGGCTCACAATCACGGGTTGGTTTTATGGAGGAGTTTTGCTGTCGTTTTTCAGAGACACCAACTATTTTTTCTTGGCCTACAAATAGGTGCTTGTTCTAAGAAATTGTTTTAGTATGCGGGGAAAAAAAAAAAAAAATGTATTTTTTGGGGGTTAAGGTTGGTTAGGTTTCTTTAAAAAATTTTAGGTTGGTTAGTTTCATTAAACCTTTGGGTTGGGTTAGGTTTCTTAAAATTTTTAAAGGTTGGTTAGGTTTCATTAAAACTTTTACGGTTGGTTAGGTTTCTTTAAAAACCCTTTTACGGTTGGTTTGGTTTCATTAAAACCTTTTAAAGGTTAGGTTGGCTTATTAAAACCTTTTAAAGGGTTAGGTTAGGTTTCTTTAAAAACTTTAAGGTTGGGTTTAGGTTTCTTTTAAACCTTAAGGGTTATTTTAGGTTTCTTTAAAAACCCTTTACGGTTAGGTTGGGTTTTCTTAAAACCTTTTAAGGCTAGGTTAGGTTTCTTTAAAAAACCTTTAAGGTTGGTTGGGTTTTCTTAAAACCTTTACGGTTGGGTTTGTTTTCTTTAAAAACCTTTGGGTAAGGTAGGTTTCTTAAAAACTTTACGGTTAGGTTGGGTTTTCTTTAAAAACCTTTAGGGTTTAGGTTAGTTTTCTTAAAACCTTTAAAGGTTGGTTAGGTTTCTTTAAAACCTAAGGTAGGTTAGGTTTCATTAAAATGAGGTTAGGTTGGGTTTTCTTTTTTTTTTTTTTTTTTGGTTTGCGAAAAATAAAAAATCTTCATAAAAACAAACCCCTTTTAGGCCAAGAAAAAATTGGTGACCTGAAAACGACCGCAAAACTCTGTCCATTGTAACCCACGGTTTTGTCACTAATAAATAACAGTAGCTTCACCCACCTGAAGGGGTTACAGGGATTTTTCGTACACAAGTTGTTTATCCCTGATTTTGATTTTTTTCGTACATACATGGTGTCGATTGGAAACTCTATGTCATGTTAAAACTCTGGTGAGGTACGAAACGACTAGGGTTTTCGTATAGATACAAAACAACTTTTGGTGTACAAAACAACTTTGTAGTACTTTGAATTTTCTTTGCTTCCTCACAGCCTCCCCACCACACGCCAGCGGGCTATTTCCCCTCTCCCCCCTTCCTCCAGCCCCCCCCCCCAACCCCCCCACACACAAACCCAGCGGGCTATTCCCCCTCTCCCCCCCCTTTCCTCACAGCCTCCCCCCCCTCCTCACACACGCCCAAACACCCTCACCACCGCGGCCACCAAGCAAGGTCTTTGTTTTTTGGGTTTTTTGTAGGGGCCGGCAGGCGTGTTCCACATCCTCTATCCCCCCAAAGGGTGCGTATGCGATGGGTTTAAACGGGTATCACACGACGTTTCGTCGGACTGTTTCGTCGAACCTGAAAAACACTAGCACAGGTTTGGCCCAACCGCTTCACCCAAAAAACAAACAAGATGAAGCGATGACAACGAGAGGCGCGGAGATTGTGTTTTTAAAGTTTTAACTTTGGGGGTATATTACGTAGCTACTGGTGATGAAAAGGGGGGAGGTGATTGTTAGAAGAGAAAGGCGACATATGAAGACGCTTCAGTGGGCTAAATGGGTTATGTGGACGAGAACTGGGGGTCGATCGCTACCCCCCGTTTCCACTTACATATTATTTTTGCTTAGTATAATGTCATTTAATCCTTTTTGCATGCGTAACCTTTTAAAAAATTATTATATATATTTGAAAAATTATAAGAGTTTTCTAAAAAGCATAAACCCCACCCCGACCTCCCTCCCACCCACCCCCCTCCCTTAGGGGGTTAGGTTAAATTTTTTATGTTTAAAATTTTTCGTCGGGGTCGAAGGGGGTCGGACCTCCCTTTTTGAACCCGCGGGGGCGGGGCAAGTTGCTTTCGACAATTTTCCCTCACTTCCCTGGGTTTTTGAGACACTGCCATTTTTTCCTGCAAGTTTTTCAGGGTTTTTCGTGGAGATACATTAATTTTATCAATGAAAAAAATGCCCTAGGGTTTTTGGGGGAAAAAACCCTTTTGAACAGGGTTTTCCCGGAAATAAAAAAAATAATTTTTTCGAGGCACCAAACTTCCCTACACAATTGGAGTGGTTTTTGTTTACCTTTTGATTCTAAAGCCCTTTTTTTTTGAGCTTTCCGTCGCAAAACAATAGTTTTTGGAGATATAAATTTTAGGTGGGGGGAAGAATAAGTTTCCTTGTTTCAAAACCCCCCTTTCCCTTTTTTTGACCCGCATATTTTCTTTCGGAGGGCACCCTTTGGGTACCTTACCTAACCCAAAACCCAACCCGAACCCAACCTAAACCCAACCTAACCTTACCTTCCTTACCCTTTGGGTAAATGTTTTTCACTAAGTCTATTTTTTTTTTATTAGGTCAAAATGCCTAAGGAAGCCACCCCCCTGCCTCCCCCTCTATTCACGGGGATTTTATTGGGGAAATTTCCCCGTATCATCATACCAAACAAATCTTCACTACTTTAAAAGGGAGTGCCCTGGACAGAGAATCTTCACTACAGAGGTGACAAAATAAAAAAACCCTTTGTATGAAGATTTTCTCTGTCCAGGGGTCACCCGCTGTTAAGTAGTAAAATATTGTGATTGGTAGTGATACGAAAATGCCCCAAAACTGCCCGTAGAAAAGAAAGGGGAGGCAGGGGGCGTGGTTCCCCTTTTGCATTTGACCATAATAAAAAAAATAGATATAGGACCCAAATTTTCCCCACAATTGGGAGTGGGGGTTTTTTGTTCACCTTATAATTCAAAAAAAATTTTCTTTATGAAATTCCCTCGAAATCACTACTTTTGGAAAAATAAAACATTTTAATAGGAAAGGGGTGTAAATGAGATATTAAAATAAAACAAAACCCAACCCCCCCTTTAGACCGCTAATATAAAATAACCCAACCTAGTCCCACGCTTTAAAAACCCCCTAACTAAAACCAAAAACTGCATTAAAAAATGTCCGAGGCAAGGAAAGAACAGATCGGGACGATGGCAGGTCACAAGAGGAAGAAGAGTGTGGCGGGACGTAAACTCTTGTCTCGCCTCCTATGACAATTGTCGGAATTGCATAATGCATGAACAACATGGATTATCCCAAACTAATGATTTGCGATGGAAGCTCATAGAGATAATGTTTCCTAGAAACCACAAGCCAAATTTGTGTAGGAATTTCGGTCCTAGTGTAAAATAATACCTATGTAGTCAGTGTCTCAGAAAAGGGCCGCGCAGTCCTGCCATTTTTACCTGATTTTTGATATTACAGGTGGCCTTTCTTCTAGGCCAGGCCTTTGAACCGGCTGCTCCTCTAGAGGCCTCTTCCATTTGCGACATTTAAGAAACCCAGTTCACGGAACCCCAAAGAGTTCGGCGTCCATTTTTGCCGCCCCTCCTGCAAAACCTGGGTCTAGACAAACACGTAGTGACTCAGCAAAACCCGTGAACTTCTCTACTCACATTTTTGAGGAGTAGTAGCTTGGGTAGAGTTTGCAGTTCATACAAATAATGTGTCGCCTGGGGCCCTATTCTCTTATCGTGAAGGGTTTTCCGCATGACGAGTCGGAGAGGATGTCAGACGGCAAAAGAGGCATACATGGCTTGTTGGGGGGTCGATGAGTCCCGCGCTCTTAAAATGATATGATCATTCATCATAGCAAGCTAGCTGAGTATATCTTCGTTATCTCTCTTGTTCTCGTTATCTCTCGTTTATCTCGTTATCTCTCGCTATCTTCTCTTCTCTTGTTAGCTCTCTCTCGTTATCTCTCCTTGTTATCTCTCTCTTGTTATCTCTGGCTATCTCTCTCTCTCTCTGTTATCTCTCTTGTTATCTCTCTCGTTATCTTCTCGCGTTATCTCTCTCGTGTTTCTCTCTCGTATCTTCGTTATCTCTCTCTCTCGTTATCTCTATCTCTCTCTCTCCTCTCCTCTCTCTCTCTTCCTCTCTCTCTCTCATCTATACTCTCTCTCTCTCGTCTATATCTCTCTCTCTCTATCGCTCTCTCCTCTCTCTCTCTCTCTCTCTTTCTCTTATCTACTCGTTATATCTCTCTCTCTCTCCTCTCTCTTCTCTCTCTCTCTCTCTTTCTCTCTCTTCTCTCTCTCTCTCTCTCTCTCTCTCTCGCTCTTCTCTCTCTCATCTCTCTCTCTCTCTCTCTCTCTCTCTCTCTTATCGTTATCTCTCTCTTGTTACTCTCTCTCGTTATCTATTTCGTATCATCTCTCTTCTCTCGTCTCTCTCTCTCTCTCTCTCTCTCTCTCTCTTCTCTCTTTCTCTCTCTCTCTATCATCTCTCTCTCTCTCTCTCTCTCTCTCTCTCTCTCTCTCGTCTCTCTCTCTCTTCGTATATCTCTCGTTATCTCGCTCGTTATCTCTCTCTCTCTACCTCTATCGTTAGCTCTCTCTCCCGGTGGTTTCTTTTTTTGTACTCTCTCTCTTCGTTATCTCTCTCGTATATCTCTTCTCTCTCTCTCTACTCTTTAAATTGCTCGCAGTGAGTATGTTTGTAAACAAAAAAAACGGGTTTTTGCGTTCATTTTGTGACACGCACAGAACCCAACCCTGAACCGAACCCAACCTGAGAACTGAAAAGAACTGGTTCATGCAGCTTGGGCACAAATGGAGAGGAACTTCGAATAAAAAACCACCAAAGGGAAAAACAGAAGAAAACAAAACAAACATAGAAGCTGTAGTTTTATTGTCTATCTTGCCATACAGCACATCTTTCCAAACTCTGTCACAGGTCTCAATCATTCGCCCCATGTCTACCACACATGTCCGAGCAGCAATAACATTCATTCTCTTCCTGTCCTTCAACCACCTATTCATTTAACATCCATTTTAGTCCAAACACACACGCATCATTTCCATTCTCTCCACGTTATCTTTCGCGATCTCAATATTATCTAATTCTAATAGTAAATCATTTTACCGCAAAATGTAAACACAAACATCAAATACAACTTTATATTTCTGAAAATCTATCACATATATAGAGAGGACTGATTATGTATTCATTTTACTGAACGTATTATATGATGGGTTCATTTTCAATGCTTAATAATGCCTAACACTATTTATAAATACAGAAAAAATTATAGACTTTTTGACCGCAGAGTATGTCTAGACGAAATGTGCAACAGTTAGTCTAATTTCACAAAACCATTTCATCCAAACCAGTTCGGTGAAGAATGACCCTCGAAGTTCGACCAAACAGCCAACCACAATGCAAGTTCGACCGAAAAACAGTCCGACGAAAACGCACCGTGTGATTAGCCGCCTTTAGCAGGTTAGATCTGTGCAGTTGGCCACGTGTAGGAAGGTCCTGGTGTGGTTGAGAATTGAAGCCAATCCGGGGGGTCTGGATGGAGCCACCCAGGGAGGTCAGATAGAGTTGGCCTGCGGAGGAGGAGTGGGGATAGAGGATTGGAGGAGTGCCGTGCGGGGGAGTGGTGACGAGGACATTGCAGGAGGTAGGTGTTCAGGTTTGTCCAGGATTGTGGGGCACCAGGGGCTGAGGGTCATCCTTCATGCCCAGCTTGGGTAGGGGGCGTTGAGGGGGTACTGTCTGGCCAAGCCTAGTCTGGTGACTGCGGTGCCAGGGCACGGCTGGGGGAGTTAGTGGGTCCACCAGTGGTGTCGTGGTCTGTCTTATACGTCAAGGGAATGTATGGTAAGGCGTCAGTCAGCTCTGTGTACAGTGTCGTTGCCACGTTAGGTCTGAAGGTATTCACCCTCTCTTTTTTGCCCCCCTCTCTCCTTTTCTCCCTTCCCCCCTGTGGAATCAGTCAGGTCTGTGGTCATGTTATGGCGAGAGGGGAGGGAGTGTGCCTCCGCTGCCGCCCTGTCGGCACAGTGTTGCCCACTGACACCAAGGTGGGGGGATCCACTGAAGGTGGATGACATGGCCAGAGTGAGGATAAGTGAAGCAGGAGGTGGTGGATGTGAAAACAAAGGCATTGTGAGTGGAGGGCGGTGACGTTCGGAGAAGTTGGAGGCTGAGGGAGTCAGTGAAAATGGTTACAGAAGGAGGGGATGGGCACGGCTGGTGGCATATTTGATGCCCTCCGATGGCAAAAAAGTTCTGGCCAGTGAGGATGGAGGCCGTGGGTGGCAACCTCAGGCGGTGGCAGAGACCTGGCGGACATAATTGCCGCAGCCGGGATGGATGAGGGGCTGGCAGGGACGGGGCCGTCGGTGTAAAGTGGGGGAGGGACTCGTACGGGTGTGTAGGAGGGAGTAAAAAAGGTACCTCCGCACTGGACAGGAAGCCTTGGACCACGGTGTAGGTGTGTGAAGGGACAGAGAATTAGGAGAAGAGAAGGAAACCAAAGGGCCAGGGGAGAGTCTTCTCCAGAGTGCGACAGGAGGGGGGATACCCGGATAGAAGCAAAGAAGGAGAGGGCTCGCTTACACGGAAAGGTGGGGTGGGATTGATACAGCAGGGTGGCCATGAAGTGGTTCACTACGTGTCGGAGGAGGAGGGAGTGGATGGGCCATGGCAGCTAGGGGAGGAGGCAAGTTTGGGTAGGTGCGGACAAGGAACTTGGAGCGTCGGTGGAAGGGAGGAGAGGGAGGATTCCGCTGAAGGGATGTGACTGGGGAGGACCTGAAGTGCCCCTAAAGCGAAGAAGGGCTGAATTCTGAAATTACATCTAACTTGTGGAGGAGGGTAGGTGAGGCTCATAAACCCGACACCCGTAGTCAATCGGCTCCGGCCATAATAACAATAAAAGTGGAGGAGGGTATACTGTCTGCACCCCATGGGAACCCTGCAAGGGACTTCATTAAGTAGGCCTCTTGAGGCACAGGTCACCAGGTACTGTATGTGGCGGCCCCAGAATAGGCGGGGGCCATCCAACAGAAACTAAGGTATTTGTGGTGGGTTTGAATGGAAATTGGGGGGACCCATTCATGGTGACCATCGGGATGTTGGGATACGCCTTCGGGTGAGGCAAGAAGGCTAGACTTCTGGGCACTCACCGTCAGGCCACACAGTGGGTCCATGAGTGGATGAGTAGAGTGGATGAGTGGAACAACAGGTCCATGAGTGGACGGCATCAAGCCAACGTTTGAAGATGGTCTTGAGCCTCTGGTTAGTGGGAGCAGAGCAAATGAGAGAGATTTCATCAGCATAGATGAGTGCATGTGATCTTGGAGAGCAGGGGAAAGATCTGAAAACAAGATGTTTTGAAGGGAAGATAGGACTAAGGGAGAAACCCTGTGGGACGCCTCTGGTGACCGGGTGTTAAGACTGGAATGGGTCGGTCCCGATCACCACAGAGAGGGGACATGGAAGACGGAAGGATTTTACAACCAGTGGAGAGGGGAGCATGCCGTCCCAGGCGGGCAAGTTTGTCAATTAGGGCATTATGGGGGAGGAGGTGTCAAAAAGCTGATTGGAGGTCAATGAAGGTCTTAGTGTGAATGTTTGTGGGTAAAGCCTTCCTGTATGTGTTTGCTCCAGCGGAGCAGGGCATCCAGGGGCCCCGGTGAGGACGAAACCCGAACTGTTTTGATGGAAGAGGTGTTTGGTTCCAACCACCATGTCAACCTATGCCGTATACGTTGTTCTATACCTTATGAAGATTAGAGAGAAGAGCTAAATGCGGCCCCTATAGGAGGAAGCCTCAAGATCGGAGCTTGCAAGGCTTAAGATAGGAATTGTGATGCATGCACGCACACAGAGGGGAACGTCCCCGACAGCCAGCTGGCGTTGACGAGTCCAGGAGGCGGGCCAGAGCCCTGGAAGCGGCGGAAGAACTCGTTCGGGACGTTGTCCGGTCACACCGCCTTCCAGCGGACAGTGCGTGTAAAGCCGAGGAAAGCTCCTGGGGGGCTATAGCAGTGCTAATTGCCCACCTATGGCAGGTGTGGGAAGGGCGTAACACAGGTGGGGGTAGGTGGTCTGGAGAGCCGAGTGAGTGTGAATGTGGGAGGCAAGGCACTGACTTTTCGGCATCAATGAGAGGAGGGCCACCGTTATAGTCAACGGAAGTGAAGGGGGGTTGAGGGGACCATCTTTCCTGAAAAAGAAAACACAGCCTGGGAGACTGATGAGGAGAAGGACAGGGAAGCACAAAAGAGAGGCCCAGCAGAACGGTGCTCATCAAGAAGAACACGCTCGCATCGGGCCTTTAAATAAACGGAAACGAATACTGAGTAAGGTAATGGGGTCTTTCGCCACGCAGTAAAGGGCGTGTGCGTTTGGACTGAAGGGCCAGCCGAAACACTTCGGGACCACCAGGGGACCGAGGATAGAGGGGGAGGGTGGGAAAAGTGATTAAAATGAAAGTTGGTGGGACACCCCCACTGTCACCAGGGTGACCGAGAGGTATATTGAATTTTGTCTGCTGCAAGGGAGGTAATGGGAGGGGTTTAAGTGAACTTAATCTGTTGAAAAGAGCCCCAGTCTCCTGTGGTGAAGGACAACGAGGTTGCGTGAAGGGGAGGGGGTGGTGGTACGAAGGTAAGGAAATTACAAACTGGAAGATGGTCGCTCCCCATGTAAGGGCCAGTTGTGACAGTGGTGAGGAGGAGGGGGCCATTAGCCCCGGCAGAGTCAAGTTGGAGGGAGATCCCTGAAACTGGATCAGTCTGGTAGGGAGCAGGTGGGAAGTAAGGAGAGATAAAGAAGCTCTGTCCGCCAGAAAGCTCGAGAGGGAACGACCGAGCGGTTCATTCGACTCCGGGGGTAGGGCTGGTTCCAGTGGTCAGGATGGGACATTTAAAAAGTCACCCATATAAAAGCTGGGGAGGAAGCTGTGGGAAAAAGTGCTGGAATTCCTGAAGGGTGAATCTAAACATGGATTGTACAACAAAAGAATCTGAAGGGGCCTGAATCAAAGGTAACCGTACCCCCAGGTGCTCAGGCCACCTCAAGGAATAGGAGTGAGAGTGAGAGGGAGAAGAAGAGGGAGCGCCGTGGACCAGCAGAAGCAGGCCGCTCCTGCCCCGCCGGGCCCGCGTCATCCTGTAGGAAGCATAGTTGGGAAAGGGGGGAGAATGCGTATGTGAGCCAAGTCTCACAGAGACGCTCTCACACGAAGACAGTGTCTCACAACAAACTAGAGGAGTGTATGATGAGAGCGTGGTTAAAGACTGTAGTTTCCTGGTTTATAGTAGATCGGGCGTTCCAGAAGATCGAAGTGGGAGGGGGAGTAAAAGGACTCACTCGTGAGTGACATAAAGAGGTAATGAGCACGGCAGGCAGGAATAAGGCAGTCTCTAAGGCAGGAACCTGAGATAAAGAGATTAAAGAAATCAAGAGCACTGGTGCAATTCTTAATGAAGGCAGGCCATGCAAAGTCCCGAAGCATGATGGGCTTGAGAAGGAGAAGCGGCGTAAGGCTAGCACTTACACAGTGAGGGCAGGGGTTGGCTGGCGCTGGGCTAGGGACTGAGGCTGTGGAGGCAGGGAACGGACCAGGACGGGGTGGGGGAACAGGAGATAGGGGGCTAGGGGGATGAAAAGTACACCTCAATATCCTCCGAATAAGGCCCCTTCCGGCAGGAAGGGCGAGTCTGTGACCTTGTTTACAGGCGGGTTACGATCTGGTGCCGGGGGCACAGTCGCGTCTCTGGGGTTTGGGAAGAGGATTCACTGGCAGTGGGTGGGCGGGTGGTGGGCTTGACGCAACCAGCAGCCATATGGGACAACGTTAACTGAGGGGCTAAGTGGCTTGGCAGGGGAAGGCCGGGAGCAGGATGACTGCAGGGGCAGGAGGCAGGAAGGTGCGGAGTAGGGGAGGCCGCTCTTGGTGCTAGGGCTCCCTGGGGACGGAAGGTACCAGGGTGGAGCCCCTCAGCTTCCGCTTCACGTCAGACATGGAGTAGGTAGCATCGTGTGAGCGTTGCACTTGCACCGCTGGAGGTAAGCCGGGCACTGCTTATTGGTCGGGGCGGTGGTCCACCACAAAAAAAGAGCAGGACACCGGACGGTGCACCACTTCTCTGCAACATGCAAAACCGCGGCAATTACTGCAGCGGACTTCATGATGCAGGTTTGGCATTACCATGGCCAAATAGGAGCAGCGGGTACACGGAGGACAGGGAGGGATGTGGGGTCAGACACGTGTAAACTCGGTTGAACCAAGGGAGACCCGGCCGGAGGGGGCCGAAACGTTATTCCAATGCCATGTTAGCTCCCGTCGACCGTCGGCCCGGACGTGAGGCGGGGCCGTTTATAGCGTCAACAAATTTTGGTAGGGGAGTCGTCAAGCACTGTAAGTCCGTTCAGAATTAGTCCGTTTGTCAGTTCGGTGAGAGATAGGGAAAATTCTCCCGAACAGTAGCGTCGAGTCGTTCGTCCGATGTCACCCGCACTTCACGGACCACTCCCAGCTTAGTGACAGGACTTGGGGGCGTGCAAGGTGTCAAGGTGACCACCTCAAACTTTAAACCCCTGCCCGCCCAGTGATGGTCCAGAGTGCTGCACAAACGTTTTGGCGAAATGGAGCCAAAAACTGCACTGCACACCTTCCCAGGGGTTAATGAAGGACCGGAGCCC
This sequence comes from Chionoecetes opilio, assembly GCA_016584305.1. Lineage (NCBI taxonomy): Eukaryota > Metazoa > Arthropoda > Malacostraca > Decapoda > Majidae > Chionoecetes > Chionoecetes opilio. The sequence continues at coordinate 11,799 of JACEEZ010019386.1, forward strand.
TCGCTGAACATGATAAGATGAGGTGTGTAGGCTGAGAAGAAGGGCAGCGGAAGCAGGAGCAGAAGCCGTGGGAGCAAAAGCGGGGGTGCTAGCAACACGGGGGGGGGTGAGGCAGTGATTGCGGCGAAGCGAGTTTGGTAGTTTGACGACTTCTCAGTCTTTGGTCTCAACAGACGAAGGGGAAAGCGAGCGGGACCTGGAGGACAGGAGGAGGCGGTGTCATGTGGAAGTCCACGTCAGCCAGCAAGCAGCGGCTGTCAGGCGGCGCATCAAACACGGGAACAGGGTCCAGGGCACCGGCATGCACAGTCACCACTCTGCAGAACCAGACACACAGTACACGTAGTGTAGTGACGTGGCTAGCGGAAAACGTTATGGACAGTGATATGGCGTTGGAGGAGCCGGGGCACAAACGTCTTATCACCACCAAGGCAGCTCAAAGAGTCGGCAAGGCTCTAGGGGGGTGTAGTGGCACGCTAAAACAAGGCGGCACAGAGCGTTGCAGCGTGGCCACCGAGATGATAAGGCCTGGTGGATCGCCCGTGACGTCATACCATAAGGATACCACCCGCTCCGCTCCCGGTACATGTTTACCTACCTAATATAATGTTTATCAGTATAAAAGATATACTGTTATCTTCGGAAATGTTTGTTCTATAATATTATCAAATAAAAAACCGTAAAACACACTAAAGAAATACCATTATGAGACTTTCAAGAAATATGCATGAACTTAAACTTTTCGCCATTTAATATTTTGTTGAAAAACGTTTTACATGGGGAATATCAATAGAAGCGGAATTTAATTAGCTTGCCATTGATATATTTCCTTTTCTGATAAATGAATCAGAACCATGCATAAATTAGCGTTAACTAAATAAATAACATCATGAAATCGGGTAATTTACCCGATTTCATGATGTTATTTATTTAGTTAACGCTAATTTATGCATGGTTCTGATTCATTTATCAGAAAAGGAAATATATCAATGGCAAGCTAATTAAATTCCGCTTCTATTGATATTCCCCATGTAAAACGTTTTTCAACAAAATATTAAATGGCGAAAAGTTTAAGTTCATGCATATTTCTTGAAAGTCTCATAATGGTATTTCTTTAGTGTGTTTTACGGTTTTTTATTTGATAATATTATAGAACAAACATTTCCGAAGATAACAGTATATATTTTATACTGATAAACATATATTAGGTAGGAAATTACCCGATTTCATGATTTTTTATATATAGTTAACGCTAATTTATGCATGCCGCTAATTCATTTATCACTAAACGAAATATATCAATGGAAAGCTAATTAAACTCCGCTTCTATCGATATTCTCCATGTAAAATGTTTGCAAGCAAAATATTAAATGGCGAAGAGTTTAAGTTAATGCATATTTCTTGAAGGTCTCATAATGGCACTTTCTTTGTGTGTTTTACTGTTTTTTATTTGATAATATTATAGAACAAACATTTCCGAAGATAACAGTATATCTTTTATACTGATAAACATATATTAGTGTAGGTAAACTTGTACGGGGAGCGGAGCGGGTTGTATCCTTAAGGTGTGACGTCACGGGTGATACCACCAGGCCTTGTCTCTCGGTGGTCTCGGTTGCAGGCCCGCTTTGTTGTGGTCCGCTGCTTCCTCTTCTTCTTCTTGTGGCCTCTTGGGATCCTGCACGCTGATTGGTGGCTTCTTCTTCTTCTCTTGTGGCCTCTTGTTCCTGCACGCTGATTTGCTGGCGGGCTCGGGACCTCTGCGCTGATCGGTGGAGAGCTCTGCCCGCTGCCTCCTATGTATATGTATGGACAATAGTGTTACTGTATACTTCAGTACTTGTAGTATACATAATATAGGGCAGAAATATTACACTGTATCCTATTATAGCCAGTAATACTTATAGGACATCAAATACTCAATATAAAGAAAATTATATAACAATGAAAAACTTATATTTTAAGGGCGACTCAAATAAAAAAAGGTTCTTACAATAGATGACACTTCAGTCGCCACCTGCACTAATGTCGCCAGCCGCCATGTTACCTATACTTATTCTTAACGTAGATGACATGTTAGCCGCCACCTGCACTAATGTCGCCACCCGCCATGTTACCTATACTTACTCCTAACGTAGATACCACTTTAGTCGCCAACCCCATCTCACCTCTCCATAGCACACCATTCTCACGGGTTACTGGGAGTCTCGTACACAAGTTGTTTCGTACACCAGTAGATTCGTACACCAAAAAGTTGTTCGTAGTCTATATGAAACCATAGTCGTTTCGTACACTGATCTCAGAGTTGAACTTGAGTACTAGAGTTACGAAACGACTCCAGGGCCATACTTATAAAGATTTAGGATTCGTCCTAGGATTCGTCCTAACCAGCGCCCTACGGTTCGAGGAAAGTCTAAGACGCGTCCTAAGACGGCGGTTAGGACGAAGCGCTGAGCGCTAATTTAGCAAGAGTCCAATTTGGATTTCATGAAATTCACTACTAAGAGTCATCAGAAAGGGTTTTTAAAAAATATCGAAAAACACAAGATTAATATTTCTATGATAATTGCTAAAGACTACAACGAATGAATTCATCTATAAGAATAATTGTAGCAGATATGCAACGTTCCGTTCAAAAGACACAAACATTGACATTGTCTTCGCTCTATCGACGAGAAAAGATAATATTTTCAGGACAAGACTTTCATCCTTGGCCAGCTCTTTCAAGCAAGGAAAAATGTCCTATGTTTTGCGAGGGGAATTTTCCATGCCGAGATGATCGGCGAAGAGCAAGGCAGATGCCTGACAGGCCATCGCCAACCACATGATCGCCGCGCCGCCTTCCATAGCGAGAGATACGTCAAGGACTACCGGTTATAATGAACGAGGACTTCGCGGTCGTTTTCAAAGACACCGACAATTTTTTCCTGGCCTACAATAGGTGCTTTTTTTTAATAGAGATAGGGTTATAATGGACGAGTTTCGCGGTCGTTTTCAGAGACACCGACTATTTTTTCTTGGCCTACAATAGGTGCTTGTTCTAATGAAGTTTTATTTTGCGCAAACCTACAATTTTTTTTTTTTAAATGTATACTTTGTGGTTAAGGTTAGGTTAGGTTTCATGAAAACCTATAAGGTTAGGTTAAGTTTCATTTTTTTTCATTATTTTTTTATTTATTTTTTTGCGCAAAATAAAACTATCTCCATTAGAGCAAGCACCTATTGTAGGCCAAGAAAAAATAGTCGGTGTCTCTGTAAACGAACGCGAAACTCTCGCCCATTATTACCGGAGATAGTTTTATTTTGCGCAAACCCACAGTTTAGGCAAAAAAAAAAAATATCACCGAATATTATGGTACCATTTCCATTAAAAACACTATCTCCATCAGAAAAAGCACTAAAACTTGGCCGGGAAAGATTTGTCAGAGTCTTATAAGGTTTTTAATGAAACTATAATGTTGGGATTAGATATACTTTGTGGTAAGTTTAGGGGTAAATCTTAAGAACAAAGGCTCCACCCTCTATCTTCTTCTTATAGCCAACAAGCTGGGGACATGGTGGGAAACCGGGGTTTTTGGGTGGGGGAGCACACACATAAGGGAATTATGGCCCACACAAAAAAAATCCCTAAACTAGGGATATTCCCTAGTTCATGAACTTTATGGGGAAATATTCCCCCGATTAAGTCTATGTACTAGGGAAAATTTTCCCCTAGTTTAGGTTTTTTTGTGGGAGCCATATTTCCCTTATGGGGTGTGCTCCCTTTGTGGGCGAGCACACATATAAGGAAATATTCCCCGATAAAGTCCATGAACTAGGAAAATTTCCCTAGTTTAAGGTTTTTTTTTTGGGCGGGGGCATATTTCCCCTTAATGTGTGCGCTCCCCCCCCAAAAAAACCCAGGTTTCCACCATGTCCCCAAGCTGTTGGCCATAAGAAGGAGATAGGAGATTGAACCTTTATTCTAAAGATGACAAACTCTACAGACCTAACCTAGCACCCCTCTTCGAGCCCCTTGTGCTGTGCACTAACCTAACCTAACCTGACCTGCCCTAACCTAACCTAATGGCCGTGTCACACAGACACTTTTTCCGGCATCTTTTGGTATTTTGCTACCAAAAGATGCCCGTAGTGGTGGCAAAAAAAATGCGCGTTCGTCACACGGCGTTTTCGGCTACGAGCATCTTCTACTGGCATTTTTCCGGGACCCGCAACCAAAAAATAAAAATTAATATAACATTATGGATCGCTGAAATTTAATATCGGCCATGTAGACAAAGTAAGGATCGGCACTCATTAAAATATAAACAGATGTCTTAAAGACAGTAACTATAATACGTAGAGCCAACATTTGTGTTAGCTTAGCGTGGAGACCTTGTTTTTAAGATTTTCCAGGTTAGTTTTGGTTTCATTAAAACCTATAAGACCCTGACTAATTTCTCCCGGCCAAGTTTTAAGTGCTTTTTCTGATGAAGATACAGTGTTTTAATGGAAACGGTACCATAAAATTCGGAGATTTTTTTTTTTTTTAACTCTGGGTTTGCGCAAAATAAAACTATATCCATTAGAAAATGCACCTATTGAAGACCAGGAAAAAATAGTCGGTGTCTGAAAACGACCGCGAAGTCATCGTCCATTATTACCAAATTGCTGAGTTAGGTTAGGTTAGATTTAGGTTATGTTAAGGTTTGGTTTAGGTTATGTTAAGCTTAGGGTAGATTTGGATTAGGTTATGTTGAGTTATTTAGGTTAAAAAAAACTAATTTGATGGTGAGCGATTGTCCGGGTGGTTGGCACCGCCAACTCCTGCGGAATATTTACCGTTTGGTTTAGGTCATGCTCGAGCCTGACAATTCTAACCTGTTTCATAGTGTAGATTCTTTTTATTCTGAGTCTTTTAAACCCAATTTCCCCTGGCGCAATTGAATAATAATGCTGATACATATACTACCTAGAAATCTATTCTTGCAACCAAAACTGTTAAGTTAGGTTAGAGGTGGGGTTTTGGGATATTAACTTTGATATCAAGAACAAATAGAAAATTATCAAGATACGGCAGGGGGAAGAGAAATAGAGTTATATGGATATGTTCCATGGCTTAATAAATCACGACTTACTCAATTTTTTAAATTTTTATTTATAGTGAGCCTACTCTAAATCGCTTTTATTCTCAACATGATACCATTCTTCATCAACAGTTTGGTGGGGATGCACTTCAATCTGTATCACGATACATGATATCAAGGCAGGAGGAACATGACTACCTCAAAGAGTGAATAATAACACACTCGTGACTTGTCATGCACTGATCGCCGTATTTTTTTCAGTGTTGTTTTATATTACATCTCCCACTAGTCTGTCACATATATAATCCCTTCTCGGTCCAAGCGGTATCGCTTGATTAGTTATGTATCAACAAGTTCGTCCAGTAGGTACATCTATCCTGTCACGAAGAGTTCTCAGGAGTGGGTGGAGCACTCCATGTTTACGTCCTTAGGACGAGTCTTAGCCGCCGCCCTGCGCACCTCACACCCTGTCCTAGCAAAACCTCGAAATTAGGACGAGTCTTAGCGATTTAGGATGCGCTCGAAATGATTTAGGACGCCGGCCGCCATATTTAAGACTCGAGCGAGTCTAAGACGAATCCTAAATCTTTATAAGTATGGGCCCAGATATGTACGAAAAAACTCAAAAGCAGTGTACGAAACAACTAACAAAATCTGGGTACGAAACAACTTTTGTACGAAACTCCCTGTAACCTTTTCACACTTGCCTCTCATGATCTTAATATTAAAAAACCTCAATATTAAAAAACCTCAATATTAAAAAACCTCAATATTAAAATAACTCAATATTAAAAAAACTCATTATTAAAAAACCTCAATATAAAAATAACTCAATATTAAAAAACCTCATTAAAAACCTCTATATTATAAAAACTCAATATTAAAAAACTCAATATAAAAATAACTCAATATTAAAAAACCTCTATATTAAAAAAACCCAATATTAAAAAAACTCAATATTAAAATAAATCAATATTAAAAAACCTCAATATTAAAAAACCTCAATATTAAAAAACCTCATTATTAAAAAAACTCAATATTAAAAAACCTCAATATTAAAAAAACCATTAAAA
>JACEEZ010019387.1:0-2500 GCA_016584305.1 Chionoecetes opilio
TTTGAAACTTTTTTTTTTAAAAAAGCATTTTTCTGTTAATTTTTTAAAAAAAAAAAAATTTTTTAAAAAAAAAATAAATTTTTTTTTAAAAAAGGAAAAACCCAAAAAAAAAAATTTTTTCTAAATTTTTAAAAAAGGGGCGTTTGTAGCAAAAAAATTTTAATTTTTTGGACCCCACCCCCCCAAAAAAATGGGTCACCCCCAATTTTAAAAAAAATTAGACCAATAAAACAAAAATTTTCCCCCCTTTGAATTTTTCCCAAGGATTAAAAGGGTTTGCGTTTTAAAGGGGTTTTCCCCCCCCCCCCCCCCCCCCCCCCCCCAAAACCCCCCTTCCCTCGCCCACTTTTTACCTTCCTCCCAGATCCCCCCTCCCCCCCCCTTTCTCCCCCCCCCCCCCCCCCCCCCCCCCCCCGCTGTCTCCCTACTAAAACGAAACTAAAAAAGCCTCCAACTTACAGGCTACCAAAATGAGCTGCCTAAATGTAATCTTTGGCGTTTCTTATTGTCGCATAATAACTTTTTAATGCCCCTGTTTTTTATGCAGCAAAGTTATAGCATCAGGAAATGAAAATTAGGAAGGCAAAAGGGAAGAAAAGACAAAATTTATTTGCCCTTTGTTTACATTCCTTATTGGGGTTTGACGGGCAACTCAGGGGGCGATTCACCCCTTAGGGCTGTAGTGGCGGGGGTAGCTTGCGCTAGGGTCTGACGGGGCCTACGTCACGAGCAGCGCGTGTCCCGCGTGCGTTTTTTCCCTACTGAATGCACCCCTGCAAGACTTGCCTAAACGCTTTAGGGGACCCCCCGAGTGCCAGTGTACTAGTACTGCATTTCAAGACTTCGTATCACCCTTTTTTTGGTGAGTAAAAAAATACTCAGTTTTCCCTTTTTTGGTATGTTTTAGTGAGTTCTTTTGTTGGGGGGGGCTAAATAGAAGTAACCATGGGGGATAATTGGGGGACTTTCGGCTAAAATTGCCCCAGGGTCTCCCCCCCCAAATTAGTTCGAACTATAGATGTTTACAGTAGATATCCAAAAAAATATAAATTTTTGTGATTTTTTTTATCGATTATAGTTTTGGAAAAAGAAAGTTTTTTTGTTTATATGTTTAAATTATTACATTTGTATATATATAAGATAAACAAATAATTTTTGATTTACTAAAACTAAAAATAGTATACAGAAAAAAAAAAAAAAAAAAAAATTATAATATGAACTTTATAAAAAAATTTTCCAGCTAGACTTAAAAAACAGTGGCCGGCGCAACAAACGCCGCAAAAAAACTAAACCGGGCAAGTACGTGGGTTAAAACGTAAAAACATAAAACGGGGGCCGAACCCTTTCGGGCACAGGGGGCCGTGCCTGAAATTTACTTTTTTATTTTAAAAATAAAATTTCCCTCCACGCAACCATATTTTGAAATATAAAAAATGTACTATTTCCTTTTCAAAAAAAAATTTAAAAAAAAAAAATTAAATGAAAAACTGCTAAAAAAAGTGCTACAAAAGTGTTTTTTGTCACGTGGAATGTTCTTACTTTTGTTTCCAGTTATTTTCCCGTGTTACAGATTACGGGGAACCTCACTTTAGAAAATACAACGTTGCTAAAAACGATAACCCTTAACGGGGGGGCTACAACGTGTTTCCTTACGTAAAAAAAAAAAATAAAGTCACCTGTTTTCACCATAGCGCCACGGGGGAATTCAGGGGTGGTGTGTTTGTGGGGTTGGTATTTCGGCGGGGGAATTCCCATCGGGGGGACAGTTCCATAAACCGTTTCAGGGAAACATAAGCTGTAAAAGTGCAAATCAAAGAATTATTTGGGGTTTAAAATTACGGGGTTTAAAAGCTTATTCTCTTTGATTTGCATTTTTTTATGCTTTACTGCCCCCTAACCCCATGTTGAAGGGGGATAGTATAAAAAACACTTATTTTTTTTATAAGAGTAGTTTGACGGGTACCAAAAACAAAGGTTAATAATTATAGCTGATTGAAAACCCATACTCCGGGTTCCCACAACCCAAATGACTGATTCATTTTTTTTTTTTTTGCGTGCTTTTGGAAAATTTTTATCACTTGTAAGTGTTCTCATTTAAAAAGTTTTGCCTCGAGTTGCCAAAAAAACATAATCAAGGGTAGCAGTTAAGCGTAAAAAACCCGTTTAAAAAAGAGAGATGAATGGAGGGGTTTTACAGGATTTTTGCGCGTTTACAACATTTCCCCACAACACCGGGCGTGTACAGTGCATCTACCAACACAAGCGGGGGTAGCCAGCCACCCAACCTTCCTTTCTTATAATCTTTTGGGGGGAAAGAGATGAATTCTTTCATGGGGTTGACCTGCCCCGTGTTAGTGCACATTTGGTCATAGCCTAATGAGTTTATTTCCCCTTTATTTGACATATGACTTTGCTGGTTTTTCATTATAAAAAAACAAACCGTACATAGCCTTCGTTGACCCCGCGCCTGTATGACTCGTGACGTCAAAGGGGGATGGCG
>JACEEZ010019387.1:7500-15000 GCA_016584305.1 Chionoecetes opilio
GCTGTCTTTTTGGTCCAACTTTCTCTCCATAACATGCTGCAATAAACTGGGTTGCTTCTCGAATTATTGTCTCGTGTTGGGTTTTCAGGTTGTCCTATGCTGTCCATTAGGGTGCCAATAGCGCATAGGGGTAATTTTTCAAAGGTCAATATTTTTTCACTACTTTTGTGGTATTCTGCCTTGTTACTTAGAAACTGTCGTGTGCAAAGTTCAGGCTAATCGATTGATATTTAGAGGGGCGGATCGATCTTGAACATTTCCTCTTTTCGCCCTCAGGCCCTGACCACGAGAAAGAAAAACTGAAGTTTGGCTTCTTGGCCATAGTGTTCCTCCCTATCACAGGAGCAAAATTTCCCCAGCCGTGGAGACGTTTTACGACGATTTTTCAAAGCACACAAGGAAGAGAAGAAGAGGGTGCAGAAGAGTGCAGCTGAGGCTGCAAAGGAGGTCTCGACTTCTGGACACGAGCTAGGACCCCCACCATCGCAGGAAACTAGCGTGAGGAGGAAGATTACTGGACTTTTCGACAGTGGAAGATCCTGAGCAAAGCAAGAATAACTCTGGAGTCACCCTGCCGAAAAACAGAAGGACCTTAAAAGAAAGTCTCCCAGCCCTTTTTGGCCCTCGCCCACTCCGCCCGCCCTCACTCTGATTACCATTCCTGAAGACAAGGAATTCCTTCTTGCCCAGCGGGGGGAGAAGGGGAGGCGGGGTTCGATGGCTGGTCTGGACAAGAACCCTGAAAGAATCGGTTTGCCGACGTGAAGCTCTCTCTCACGTAGCCGTCAACAGACGCCAAAGGAGAAGAGATGGTGGAGCTGGAGTCGTCATCGTCTGAGTCATCAAGTCCAGCCAACGCTCCCAACACATCGCTTCTTCTTCCGACGCCGGGATCGCTTCTCCACCAAAGCGATTGAGGAAAACGGGGCACGAAGTCCGTCCTATCCCCTGTTTCTCGTGGGAGCCCTTGACAAAAACTGGGGTCAGTAGCCGCCAAGCCCTTCGATTGTGGCGGCCTTACGGCAAGAGCTTGGGCCACGATCCACAAGAGCTTGTGCTGAATCCCGAGTCCATTCGACAGGCAAGAGCGAAGTACGGGTCCACTTTGGCGAAGGGACACAAAGAGACTTTCAGTCCTCTTACCGTTCATTGGGACGGGAAGATCCTTCCTCAGGACGATGGCACTCGCGGCCGAAAGACTCGCCATCCTCGTCACAGGAGAAGGAGGGAGAAGCTCCTAGGAGTCCCGAAACTGCACTCCGGAAATGGTGATTCCCGCCGCTACAGCTGTGTTCGAGGCTCTGAAGACGGGGGTCCAGGAACGATTTCGTGGCGATGTGCTTCGACACAACCAGTGCCAACACGGGAAAGCCATCAATGGTGCATGCACCATCTTGCAACAGAAGATCGGCTGACCCCCCGTTTACTTGTTTTGCCGTCATCCCGCCCAAACGAACTTGTCCTTGAGAAGGCCTTTTCTACGTGTTTGGGGTCATCTTCTGGTCCTGAGATCACCATCTTCTCTCGTTTCAAGGACTGCTGGTCTTACATCAACCAGTGGGCAATAAACCCCCCCCCACCAACGAAGATCTGCCGGAGACTCTGGTCTCCAAGAGGGACGATCCATTCAAGGTTTGAAACGTCTGGGCCTTCAGACAAAGCAGCCCCGTGACGACTATAAGGAACTCGCTGAGTGAGCATCCTTTTCCCTTTGGGCGGCGCTCTTCTGAAGACCTCGATCCGTAGCCCCGGAGCGCTTCATCGAGCGCGTTGGATGGCGCGTATCATTTACGCTCTGAAGATGATCTTGTTTCGGGAGCAGCTGACTGGAGTCGTCACACCTCGAGAAATGTCAGCCCTCCAGCGGTTCTCATCGTTCGCAACCGAGATCTACTCCTGCGTTTGGTTCGAATCGACGGTTCCATCCTACGCTCCCGCCAACGATCTTGGATTCGCTAAGGACATCCTTTCAGTACCACGACGAAAGTATTCGGAAGGCCTGCTTCACCACTCTGAGCCGCCATTTCTGGTATTGAGCGAAGATCTCATTGGCCTGTCACTGTTCGACTTACGTCCCCCCTGTCTCCGACAAACAAGCAAATTTTACAGGCCATTCTCTACGATGAAGGAGCCGAGGAAACCCGCCAAGCGAATAAACCTCCCCCCTCATCACAAGTTCCTGCGGCAACACTGCCCTCCTTCGCCACGAAAAATTCCCTCCGCCTCTTCGAAGCTCTTGATATCAAGACCGACTTCCTGTCCGCCAACCCTCCGGGAAATGGCAGGAAGAGGAATCGTACGTCGAGGCCTGCCGCCGAATCGAGGGACTTCGCGTCGTCAACGACACAGCCGAGCGAGGAGTGGCGTCATCCAGTCCTTCAACCTCCGGCTGACCAAAGACGAGGAACAGCGCCAGTTCCTCCTCCAAGTTGTGGAGGCCCATTTGCCATCAAAAAGCCCGGGGGCCTCGAAGGCTTCCCTTCCCGGCCAAGCCGGCCCCCAATGAGTGGGGTGGGCTCCCCCTGGGTACCCCCCCCCACCGAGGGGCTAATACCACCAAGAGGGGGACCAGCAGCCCTGCTGGGGAAAGGATGTCCGGCTTGTCCGCTTTCAAGAGATGACATCCCCTCCTTAATAGGCCAGGCATAGGGTAAATAACAAAGTTTTAATCCGCCACCCCTAAATATCACCGATTGAGGTCAAACTTTGCATACGATGGTTTCTTGTATAAAATGCACCATTCACCAAAAATAGGAAGAAAAATTTTAAACTTTTGATTTTTATTGGCACCCTACTGTCCAGTTTATATGTTGCCTTTAGAAAATTTTACTGCTTTGATTTTTCCAATTCCAAAATAGCAACCAACTGTGTCGCATCCTGTAAACGCATGTGCTTGCCACAGCTGTGGGACATAGCCTGGTGTTTTTATTACGGTTCTCCAAATGTTCACTGAAGTCCTTTTTAGGAGAAGTCGGTTCCATGACAAGGCATGCAGAGAGTTGACAGTAGTGGTAGTAATGTACAAGCAATACAAACACGTCTGTGTCATCTGAGATTACTTTACTAGTTCTTTCTGGTGTTGAAACAAACTGGACAACCTGGTGTGGAATGATGACATCTGTTTCCTATGGTTAGTTTGCAAATCTGATCTTTCCACTCGTACACCCTTGCCAGACTCAACAGGAGTATCAGCTTTCCCGTGCAACAAGTCTGTTTGGTAACCGGAGTTTTGCGTTCTATCTAGAAGTTCTCAGTGATCATCTCAATGAGCTGCTCCTTGTTGTGTGCCACATTGAGAACAACGTCTCGGGAGTGAATTGGCGTTGTCAGCGTAATGACATGTTCCTTGCAATGCTGCACTCCAGCAGATCGTGCAGCCCTTGTGCTGCTCTTGATGCTTTTCTTGTGATATTTGTCAAACACTAAAAAATACGTTTGTCGGGAACGGTTTATCTTGGAAAGCACATAATCTACAAAAGGGATTCACATAATCATTGACGACTCCCTGCGTTGGCCAGTGAACTATCCACATTGCTGCACATCCATCTATATATATTGCATCTGTGTGGCTTGTGAATGTCCTGGAGGAATGTTCCACTTGGAGAGTCTTCTTGAGCGTAGCTTTGGCTTTTCTATTCTCAAATTTTAGGTTGGTCCTTTGTGCCATCAAAGAGCGACGTTGGAAAGAGGTGCCAGCTCATATCCCATGACTAATTTACAAACAATGTCTCGATACTGTATTAATATCATCAGCCTTGAGAAGATTAGTTCACAGTCCATCTGTCCCTTTTTATCAGTGGCATGTGTTCTCTTTGCTTGATTTCTGACCATGGTTTTGACTCGGTTTACAATCGGCTTGTGGAATCCTTCTGGCCAACTTGATTCAAACGCTTGTCTTTGCTGGATTCCAATGGTCTGAGCATTTTCCACATTCACTGTCTCTGGATTAATCCTTCCGGTTACAATGTTGACAAGTCCCTGAGGATGTTCATCAGGCTTTAGTGGATGAATGCACAACTTCAGCTTTTCACGCACAGCCGTCCTGTCCTTTTCATCATATGCGATTCGGGACGGCATCTCCTTCTTGTGCCTCTGGTCATCTTTGTAGTTTCTGTTCTTCATCTCTGCTACGTCTTTCAGTAACCGCCTGCATGTATGTAAGCTAAGTGCCCAACGACTAACAGCAGACTGGTTCATGGCTCAAAAAGTTTGACTAATAGTATAATAGAGTAAAGTAGACTAAAATAAAGATTCCAAAAATTTACAATTCTCATTTCATACAAAATAGAAGCCCCTAAATAGAAAACTATATAAGATAACAAAATGACTAAAAACACCCCAGTGTAATCCTTAAAAATTACCGTTGCGTTCCACAGTATATCACTAAATATCAACACTAATTGATAGAAACAACACACAAACAACAATTCGATACTAAAACAAAATTGCCGCTGTTTTTTTGGCTTACCCATTTTCCACATTTATGACGCGGGAGCATGTAAATATGTACAGTAAAAGGAAAAGGCCAAAGTCAGCTCGTCGAATTTCATTTTCACGCCAAAAATTGTGACCTTTTGACCTCCTATGACCTTATTGTTAACGAAATTCATATATCATTAGTTTGAGGTGATAAAGTTAATCAATACAAACATTTTGGTAGTAAAAACATTGTCAAAGGTCTGTACATGTGTGATCTATGCCCGTTTATTATTACCCCTACCTCAAATTTTCAGTCCCAAACAGTGATTCCCATTCCTATCTTCAGTCGTCATTTTTGCAAAATGCTCAAGGATGCAAAAGTTGCACCCGACAGATTCCGAAACTAGAGGTTTCAGGCTATCAAAATCCACAAAGAACAATTATGCACCACAAATTCAAAAGTTCGGGCTAAATATGGGGTTTGGCCACCGGACTAATAGGGTCATGACTCCATGAGGGAAATGCATAGTGGATGTAAATTGTAGAAGAACAATGGATGAGGGAAGAGAGGGAAGAGATTGTTAACAAATGATACAGTGATAATGATTAGGGATGAATGTAAGCCGAAAGGATAATTGAATGAGATCTGGCAGCATTGGGCATTGAAGAAGTTGAGGCAACGGATAGAGATAGATGGAAGCGTATCATCGGCCATCTTACCTCATAAAATGTTATGGGAAAAACTAACGTTAAACAGAAAGAAGAAGAATAAGAAAATTGTTTGTGGAAAGCGAATCTTTTGAACATGTGCTGTGTAGCCTACAGATGGAAAAATGAGATGGCACTATCCTTTACATCAATGCTACAATTGTGCAGTTGGAACCAAATGTGAAGGTCTTCTGGAGATGCATGCGCTGTCTGGCTGTGATACTGTGTTATTTCCATGTGGGAAAGGAAAGCTCTCGAGCTGCCCTAAAGCTGTTGCTCAACAATGATATACGTGGCTTGGACGACGTTCTTGGTGAAGGAGCCTCGCATGATGAAATCAAGACAATTGCTCAGACATTTTTCTTGGCTCTCTATGGCCAGAAGAATAGAAGGCCTATACTCTGAATGAGGAAAGATTTAACATCTTTAGGAGCAGACAGCACCATCACTCAAAAATTTGCCCCCTACGAACAGTAATCTCTTCCTCCATTCACTCAGAGTGCATTTGCAATGGGCCACTACACTCAGTTTTATGATCCCGTTAGAGCCTGTGAATCTCACTCAAATATACATGTTTCGCGGACTTCATAGCTAATTTTTTGTACATGCTTCTATACATTTTTTTCAAATCAAAAGATTATTAAAATTCATTTAATAAATGTATCATTGATGTCTAGGATGCAAAGAAAATGAAAATATATGCGTTCAATACTAATTATTTTCTCCATAAAATCAACTCTCGTACATACAATTTTCGATTCGGTAAACGTCTCATTTAGTCAATATAGCATGGTAGTAATATTTTAGAGTAATGCATTAATGAACGCTTGTTACCATATTCTTTATTTGTTGCCAGATCAGTGTACGACAATTTTCGACGGTGTACGACGAATTAAAATGTAAGAGGTCACAACAAGAAGAAGAAGAAGGTAACGTCCTCAGGGCGAGGATTTGAGAGTGTGCTATATCCATACACGGCGGTAGTGGAGGCGTGGAAACTGCAGCAGCAAATGTTCAATGGTTTCCTGGACGTTCCTGCGGCAGGGCTAGTTACCTAGTTATAGTTAGTAATTTTAGTTACCTAGTAAACACTAGTTACAGGCAGTGGATGCCGATCCTCCCATTGACGAAACCGCACCCTCTCTTGACGAAGTCAGAGAGGCTGTAGCAAAGTTGAGGGGTGGAAAGGCAGCTGGTGTTTGTAATATCAGTGCGGAGCTCCTCAAAGCTGGGGGTGAGGCCATGATCCGCGGGTTGCATGCTGTCCTGACTGCCGTGTGGCAATCAGGTACCATTCCTCCTGACTGGAAAAGGGGGCTGGTCGTCCCTATCTGGAAAGGGAAAGGGGACCGTCAGGACTGCAACAATTACCGCGGTATTACACTGCTCAGCGTACCAGGCAAGGTGCTTGCCCATCTATTGCTGACACGGATTCGCAGTCATCTGGTGAAGCATCAGAGACCTCAGCAGTCTGGGTTCACGCCTGGTAAGTCAACAACGGACCGTATTCTAGCGCTTCGTGTCCTGGTGGAACGCCGAAGTGAGTTTCGACAGGGGATGCTTGCAGCCTATGTTGATCTCAAGAAGGCGTTTGACTCAGTGCATCGTGAGTCACTTTGGGATCTTCTGCGACTTTGAGGGATTCCTGCAAGGACTATTGGTTTGATAACTGGTCTGTATTCTGGGACTGAGAGTGCTGTGAAGTGTGGGGCAGGTGTATCCAGCTTCTTTCCTGTGAATACAGGAGTGAGGCAAGGGTGCGTCCTTGCCCCATCACTTTTCAACGCTTGTATGGACTGGGTATTGGACAAGGTTGTAGATCAAAGTGATTGTGGAGCATCCGTCGGCAACACCAAGATCACTGATCTTGTTTTTGCCGATGATGCAGTAATCTTTGCTGAGTCGCTGGAGGTCCTGGTGATGGCTCTCGAGGCGCTGCACGAGGAGGCAAAGCCTTTGGGACTTGAGGTCTCCTGGCTCAAGACCAAGGTCCAGGTGTTTGGAGACTTACTAGATGAAGCAGTACAGTCTGTTCATGCGTGTGGTGAGGACATTGAGATCTTGGAAAGACATACCTTGGTAGCGCAGTCCATAATGACGGCGGGTCACGTCAAGAAGTCTTACGGCGGATTGGCATAGCCCACGGTGTTATGGACTCACTCAGCGGGAGTATTTGGCGTTGTCGGTACCTGTGCAGAAGGACAAAGATCCGGATCTTCAAGTCGCTTGTGATCCCTGTCTTACTCTATGGTTGTGAGACATGGACACTAAATAGTGACTTGAAGAGACGAATCAATGCCTTTGGTAATAAGTGTCTTCGCAGAATCATGGGGTATCGCTGGGATGATTACGTGTCAAATCAGCGATTGCACC
>JACEEZ010019387.1:20000-34711 GCA_016584305.1 Chionoecetes opilio
GCCTAATTTCGTTTGTTATACTTGCCCTGTTCAGTTCTTGAGTCAGAAAACATCATATATACTCAATTTATGAATATTTTTATGTATATTGCGTCCCCAACAACACCTTACAGGCAGTCGCCGTAATTTGACAGCTCAACGTCTTTAAGTACGTCATCAATCTCCACGCAGAATACTAAAACAGCTGATGGCAGTCGCTAGGTCGTGAAGCATGTACGTTAGCGTCTCTGAATGTGGCCCCCGGGAGCACATTCAGAGACGCTAACGTCCATGCTTAACAACTTAACAACTGTCATCAGCTGTTTTGGTATTCTGCGGGGAGATTGATGACGTCAGAGTTTGACGTTAACACACTAAAACAAGGCAACTGCCTATAGGGTTGTGTTAAGGAAGCTACGTACATAAAGATACTCATAAAATTTAGTATATATATATATATATTATTATTTTTATAAAAAAAAAATCTTTTTTTCTACAAACACAAAGGACTGGGCCAAAGGCACAACAAAAATGGGTAACACAAAGCCCGCTTGTTGCCAGTCCCTATAAAGAAGAAAATAAGAGAATAAAATAAAAAAGAGGGGTGAGCCAATTTAGGTCGGGAGGTGTCTTGTTAAATCTTCTTTTGAAAAGATTTAAGTTTATAGGGAAAATGGAAAATAGAAACAGGAAGAGAGTAAAAGTTTACCAGTGAAGGGATGAAAGGGGGTAAGTACTGGATTAACTCTTGCATTAGGAGATGGTACGAATAGGGATGAGATGAGTAGAAGTCTTGTGCAGCGAGGCCGGGGAGTGGGGGAGGCATGCAGTTAGCAAATTCAGAGAGCAGGTTTTAGCATGAAAATAACGGTAGAAGAGAGCAGAGAAGCAACATTTTCGGCGGTTGATTTAAAGATAGAAGACAGTAGTCAGAGGAGAGGAGTTGATGAGACGAAAAGCTTTTGACTCAACCCTGTTGTAGGAGAGCTGTATGAGTCGATCCTCCCCAAACATGTGAGACATACTCCATACATGGGCGGATAAGGCCCCTGTAGAAAGCAAGCAATTGGGAGGGAGAAAAAAAGGACGCAGACGCCACAGGACACCTAACTTCTTAGAAGCTGTTTTAGCAAGAGATGATGATGTGAGATTTCCAGTTCAGTATTTTAGTAAAGGATAGTCCCTAGAATGTTCATTGTAAAAGAAGGAGCAGTTGAGTGTCATTGTAGAAGAGGGGATAGTTATCTGGTAGGTTTTGTCGAGTAGATAGGTGAAAATTGGGTTTTTGAGGCATTGAACAAAACAAGGTTTGCTTTGCCCCAATCAGAAATTATAGAAATATCAGAAGTTAGGCGCTCGGTGGCATCTCTCCGTGAATCACTTAGTTCCTGTTGAGTTGGACGTCTAATAAACGACGTTGAAAAATGCAGGGTAGAAAACATCAGCCCTAGGAGTAGATAGGGCTTTGAGTTAGACTTAGAAGATCATTAATAAATAATAGGAAGAGAGGGGGGTGATTGGATAGAACCCTGGGGGAAACCCCCATATTGATAGATTTAGGAGAAGAACAATTCCGTTACAGTACTGCAATAGAATGGTTGAAAGGAAACTTAGATGAAGGTACAGAGAGAAGGATAGAAACCGAATGGGGTAGTTTGGAAATAAAGATTTGTGCCAGACTCTATCAAAAGCTTTTGATATGTCAAGGGCAACAGCAAAGTTTCACCGAAACCCCTAAAGGAAGATGACCAGATTCGTTAGGGAAAGCTAGAAGATCGCCAGTAGATCGCCCCTTGCGGAAATCGTACTGACGATCAGATAGAAGATTGTGAGCAGATAGATGCTTAAGATCTTCTTATTAAGTATAGATTCAAAAACTTTAGAAAGGCAGGAAGTCAAAGCTATAGGACGGTAATTTGAAGGATTAGAACGGTCACTCTCTCTATATATGATGTTTTTCTGAATTAAGAACTGAACAGGGCAAGTATACAAACGAAATTAGGCCATATAACAAACCCAGGCGCTTGTGGTGATGGGCCAAGAGTAGTGAGCGCGGCATCTCGACCCGCCGGGCCGGGTAGCAATGCCAGACAGCACCACTCATGGCTCTGTGGCAGACTGCAGGTATAGTGGGCGTGCCCTTTTCCTTAATTAAAACCCAAGCCCTTGTCCATCCAGCAGTGAATGGGTACCGGGTGTTAGCCGGCGGTTTGTGACCCACGATCAGCGTCGAACAAATCAAAATAAACTAATAATGTGAGGAAATGATGAAAAAGAGAGAGAGAGAGAGAGAGAGAGAGAGAGAGAGAGAGAGAGAGAGAGAGAGAGAGAGAGAGAGAGAGAGAGAGAGAGAGAGAGAGAGAGAGAGAGAGAGAGAGAGAGAGAGAGAGAGAGAGAGAGTGTCTAGTAGTCCAGGACCGGTATTACCAAAGAGATCATAGTTAAGAACGTTTATCATAGCTGGACAAAATGGCCCATTTTAGTCACAACTGGCTGGCGGATATCATAAATTGTGGGGGGACTATCACAAACCGCGCGGGAGGCTAAGAGTGGGTTCACCGAGTTCTAGCGCGACTATGATAACGGCTCCGCGTCTATGATAAACTTTCCAGCTGTTAACAGGGCCGAGACACAATAACAGCCTCTGTGAAGGAATATTCGCCCACATAGGGATGTGTTGAGTGAGCTAAGTGATGCACAGCTGATTAGGAAATACCGAGTAGACCGTGTGAGGGCATATTGTTCCTCACCAACTTTGTACAAACAGCTTTTAGATTGAAAACATCGCCATCTGGCAACTCTGTTTCGTGTTTACACAGATACTGCTCAACGGTACATCTATATGCTTTATTTTCGGGAATGAATTACTAGATTACTCTCTGGGTCACTGCCCTAAACATGTTATAACATAAGGGAAGAAGTATCAACCCATAGAAACGTGGTCAAAGGATGCAATTTACTGATTATATAGCCATTTAAAGAAACAATGAGCGAATATTTAGCAGACGCCTATGACTGAGAATCAATTTGTATGCTAGATTCCAGACTGATGATAAAGGGCGTATATGATAAAAAATGTATCATATCCAAGAAGTTATGATAAATATTTGGTCATGAAGCTATGATTAAGTTTGGTAATACGGTCCAGTGTATCCCCCACGTGTACCCCTGCGACAATCTAATGAGAGCCTACTTTTTCAGATAGCACACAAATATGTCTATGAAAATCAACATATCAATGTTAACACATGTCAACTAAGTTGTCCATGAGGGCTCGTCCTATGGCGGCCTTCTTGGATCTTCGCGATCACGCTGATAATATTTGTACTTTCTCGAAATTACCAAAATGTCCATAAAATCACATAATACATGTAGTTAAAAATTTAATTTATTGTGTTGTCCTACTGATGGACGTCATTGTAGTCTCATTGGCTGTGACGTCATTATGTAGTCGATGTCAGCCATTTCAGGTCCTTTATTTCAGAGCAACCATGTACACTACTGCCCATGTCTCGTCTTTTTGAATACAGTTAACACCGGTGATGTAGAAATAGATGTGTTATAGTGCTGAACTTAGCACCATTGGCCGGTTTGAACTAGCTACCTATTAGGCCTTTAACTCTCTTTGAATCTCTGTCCATGGGGGACATTCAAAGACGCTTACCACCATAGTTGCAGATTAGCATCTGTCATCAGATGATTTGAGGTGATTCCGAATGGAGATTGATGACGTATAAAGTGCGCTCACAAGGAAACTGCTTGTAATGTGGTTTTAATGGAAGCAACGTACATAAAAATCCTCTATAAAATTGAGTCACTTAGTCAGGACGTTTTGACTCAAAAGAACTGCATAGGGCAAGTATACAACGAAATTAGCATAGACACAACCCAGGTCGCTTGTGGTGATTTAGTTATGTGGTGATGGTCAAGAGTGGTGAGTGCGGCATCTGACCGTTGGTTAGTGATGCCGTATGCACAGACACCACGCAGTGCTCCGGCCAGACAGCTCATCCTACACGTATATGTGGTGTGCACTTTCCTAAAACCCGAGCCCCTGTCCACCCAGCAGCTGCATTATGCGGTTACCGGTGTTAGCGCCGGGGGTTTGGACAGCCTAAGTGGCATGGTGGCTTCGCCAAATCTAGAGGAATGGAGAGTAGAAGCGATACTAAGCGAAAGTAGGTCACAGAAGAATGGAATAGCGGAGAATTGAACACAGTTGCGTGTGTGGAGGTAGGAACAGGCTGCTGTGCCGAAAAGCGCTACGGAAGTGTGAGCAGGGAAAAAGAAGGAATAGGCATATAGCTGGACGAGTAATAACCAAGAATAAACACAGTATTGCCGTGTGTGGAGAGTAGGAACACGGTGTTGCGAAGCAAACGTCAAAAGGAGGAGTCGACCTGTCGTACATCTAGATATTGCAGTGAGTTGTAGCTATCTGGTTAGCTTCTCAGGATTAGAATGGCTAGTCTTGTGATGAGTGAGTGTGTTGTGGGAGGCGAGAGTGAAGTGGTGTCTGTTGTGTGGTGCCATTGGGGTCGAGTAGTGAGTAAGTGTGGAGGAGTCGAAGGAGGATCTCTGAGTTAAGGTGAGGTAGAAGGTTCTGAGGGAGTATGTAGTGCAAGGGTGTGGTGCGGTACGAATTAAGACAGCTATTCTTGGAGGCGACTTCCGAAGACTGGAAAAGGCAGCTTTTAAAGGTGAAACCGTGAACGAATGAAAGCGTATGTATAAGAGATGCAGGAACATAGATGATACGTTCTCTGAAAGTGTGGAGGTGAATGTCTTCCAAGTGGAGCGAGTGGAGGGGCACATGCGAGTGATGTTGCTGTAGGCCGGTTACCAGAGCGAGATGTGACTCAAGCGAACTACTAGGTTCCTAGTAAAATCACCAGGATTGGATGTTTGGAAGTAGTTGATCATGGAGCCCCGCCCGCAGGAGGAGAAACAGGTAAAACAATGACCATCTTTTCGGCACGATATCATGATTCACGGTACTCTTCAGGGCGGCAAGAGGATTGATACGGAGGTTAGGAAGGTAAACGATACATTCATTACCCGGTAGGTAAATCTTGGGTTGTTGGTGACAGTCAGGTTAGGCATCTTGACAGCCAGGTTCTGGGAAGAGAAGGATGCGCATGAAGTCGCGTGAGTTACCAGGGAAGGGATAGGTTATGTAGTGACAAGATAGTTGAGGCATGGGCGACCAAGTGGAAAAAACCATCGTCTGCCTGGCAGCGATGGGGGAAATGATGTTGAGGTGTGTAAGCAAATGTGAGGAATTGAGTACGGCAGTTCAAGAAGGTAGGTAAAGTTAGACAGGACAGGGTGGGTTCCCTGTGGTGGTGTGTCCTTGCCAAGACGCTTTGTTGACGACATGTGGTACTCCAGGGCTATGCGGTGAAGTGCGGCTGGCACCCACATTGCACAAGGACAATGGATGGGCCTTTGTCGCACACAGCTGGGACCTCGTTTACGGGCATCATAATCAATCCCATAAACCGCAGGGACGGGGGTCATCTTTTCCGAGAAAGAGACATTGTTCGATCTTGTATCTAGAACCCTTGATACAGGGACGGTAGATGCACTGCAGGCTATTTTTAAAGATAGAGAACGGGGTTTAGACTACGGGGGTCGGCGGCTAAAGGAAACTTGCAGACAGCTAGGAGGATAGGTTGTCAGATATATGGCACGGCGAACTAAAGTGATCGTAAGAGGTAGAGAGAGAGAGGAGAGGGTTTATTTAAAGAGTTAATAGGGATAATTCGACAAAAAAAAGGAGAATGCTGAAGGTACCTATACAAACTGAGGAGTTTTCAAATAAGATCAGATGTTTCCTGAGAGGAATAAAAGTGTAGGGATCTCTTGATATAATGCCTTAAACAGAAACTATGGATTGGATCATGTCAGGAAGGTATTATCGCAGTAGTCCGGAAGTCGAGATAGCCTGCCCGGTATACAGTATTTCACAGGATCTAGTAGCTAGGCAGACAGAGGCAGAGGAGCGCGTGGCGCTTTATGCAAGACGATAGCATTGCAGTTGTTCAGTGGTTAACAATGTTGATAAAAACAGACTGAACAAGGCATAGAGTCTAGTCATGGTCAAGAGGTTACGAAGGACTCGAGAAACATGGTTTGGGCTGTAGGTTATAGGCTCCAATACCTATGTAAAGAGGATTGTCTAGCTCTATATTGGAATGAAATAAACAAGGCCGCAGATATAACGATAATGCGTTGGCTGGGTGTATTTAATCTAGGAATATAGACTGGGATTTAATCATAGGTGACAGCGATGCAGAGAATGCTTAAAAAATACCAGAGCGATAACTCCTAGTCAAGCAAATCAAGGAAGCCTACTAGAGGAGATATACATTCTAGATCTATTGCTGACAACTGATAACAATAGAGACGATTAGTTACAAATGTACGAGGTCGCGGTGGAGGAATAATTAGATAATAGCGACCATCATGAGATCAGCATTAGCTTAAAAGTCGAAGTGGAAAATTAAGTGGCAATAGGCATCGAACAATACCTAAATTTCAGAAAGGCCAATTAGCGGGATAAGATAGACTACCCTGGAGGTATACTAAGAATTGGGGGTGATAGGGGGGGTTCTTGGGTGTGTTTGTGGGAAGGCCGCCCAGGTCGTGCGACCCCTTGTGGGTCTATGCTCTTGTTGGGGGGTGGCCGGTTGGGGGGTCGGCGAGGAAGTCCAGAAAGTGTCCCAGGACAGGGCGAATGACAGCTGAATAGGCCAATTATGAAGTGATTAGGAGCGCTAACCTGGAGGTAATTGGCGCGGTCCGATATATGTGTAGTGAGGTCGAGGCTGAGGTAGATAATTAGAGCGCAGGGGCCACTGTTTTGGGGTGTTTGGATGAGACAGGGCAAGTAATAAGGTCAGGGTTTAATAGAGTAGTAATTAGATTGAAGGTAATGAGAATGAGCTGAAGGGGAGGACTCTGTCTTCGCTGAGGTAGGATATATACATAATGTACAGGAATATAATTGACGGACAGAACCAGAAAATCGTATAGAGAGAAATTATAGGTTCAGAAAGTGTGATCACAAAATGGAATCAGAAAGACCACACTATATATTTAAACACACACATTGGTTAGAAAAAGAGAACATATTTAAGGTCAAGGCAGCGATTTTGTAACAAAGAAACAAGTATAACGTGATGCACAAAAGACGAGGAAGAACAGTGAAGATAATTTAACTAGCTGTATTGCAAAGAACATATGAAGATTAAATATAGAAAGAACCGGTGATCCTCAGGGACCAAAAGGCGGTCTAATCAGGATTTATAAAAACAAAGACAAGGAGAATTAGTGGGCAGATGTAAAGTATTGACAGGGTGGTAGGTATGTAACAATACGAATGAGTGACTCGTGTATCCATAACAGTCTAATAAGATTATTATTTAAATGTTTACGGAGGAGTGATACACATGACGATATCCTGTAATGAAAAAAGTGAACAGATGTATCAAAGCGAGATGTACGGAAGAAGAGAAACTCACAAGAGAATATGTGTGATAACTAGGGAAATGGTGAGGATCGGGTAAGTATAGAAAAAAATGAAAGACATTATAATCGCCAGTTGCAATAGACCAGATGAAGTGTCATCCCGGTATTAAAGGAAATGCAGAGTTGTTATGTGAAGTCGTTAGTGCACTATTTTTTTAGGAAAATTCGGTGAGATAGGCGATGTGCCAATTATTGTGGAGGAAAGGAAATGTTGTTCCCATATTTAATCATGGGACGACAGCCAGATGTAAACGTCATACTATCCGGTACCCGTACAGTTCTAACATCCGTCGCGGGGTAAATATTGGAATCTATATATTGCAAAATAACATTAGCAGAGGAGGGCACTTAGATAAACATAGTTTGATCAATTGCATTCACAATGGATTCACCAGGGTAGGTCATGTCTCACCAATTTATTGAGTTGTTATAGGAAAGTTTATGAGACGCCAGATTAATGCATAAGGATTATGATATAATAATCTGGACTTTAGTAAGGCATTTGACCAAAGACCACACGAGCGACTCTTAAATAAGGTTAGGGCATGGTCATCAGATGGGAAGGTCTCTTCATTGATCACCGGCTTGGCTCATAAGTAATAGGCAACAAGGGTTACAATAATGGTTCCAAATCTGAATTGGGACTGGTGACAAGTGCGAGTTCCCACAAGCGGTCTGTTTTGCCGGCCCATTACTTTTTGAGTATAACAAAGACTTGACAGATAGGGGAAGCACTGGCAATCAGTAATGTTTGCTGATGTACTAAGTTAGGTAGGATTATTGGAACACAGTCTGACTGTAAACATATTTTCATACCGCTTTTGGGAGACTGTATGAAACTTAACGATCGGCTGGGCAGTCATGATGGCAGGAATGGAATTTAATAATTGATGAAATGAGCGTATGAAATGTTGGTAGAGAAAAACCCTAGGAACGTACTGATACACCAATAAGAATTTATCGGAGTAAAAGATCAGGGATAGGGACAAAAGATCTGGACGCTGCAGGGTTGAGCCAGACCTCCGACCTAGGAAAACATGTGTATTCGAGGCCAGAATATAGAGCTATATGAAGTACTTAGGAGTCATACAGAAGTGTTAACTCAAGGATAGAAGTCCGGAAGTATTCCTAAAGCTTTATCTGGCTCTAGTCAGGCCCACGAATATGCCAGTTAGTTCGGTCTCCATATTACAGGATGGAATAGTGTGTTAGAAAAAGTGCAGAGAAGGATGACCAAAATGATATCAAGGGTATGCGTAACTTAGTTATGACTAAGGGATGAAGACTATTAAAATTACACTCACTCGAGAAGGACGCAGATGTAAGGAGGCGATCTGATAGAAGTATGTAAGTGGATAAAGGGATGTAATAAGAGAGGTAGAAAAGTTCTTACGACTTATTAACCAGTGGTTAGAACAAGAAGTAAACGGCCTTCAAGCTGAAGAAACATACGATTTAGAAAGGAACATAGGGAAAACGCGTTCACAAATAGGGTGGTGAATGAATGGCAACTAAGTGCAGTCAGAGACACGGTATGTTAGTGCTGAGTCATTGGGGAGCTTTTATAAGAGCTGGAATAGTTCATGGATGGGGATGGCAAAGGTGGATGTAGTATGTTAGTGGTGACATGGACCTAACCACCGTGTCTACATGGCCTCTGCGCCTCTTGTAGCTCCTTATTTTCTTTCTTCTAAGCGACGGAGGTGAGACCAGGGAAGAAGGACACTGATGGGCCAATAGCTGGAGACATACACATAATATCGAACACAGTTGCGTGTGTGAAGGTCGGAACAGGTGTTGCCGAAGCGACGGAGGTGACACAGGTAAAGAAGGAATCATGGAATGACTTACTTTTTTGAGAATTAAGTACGGACAGCTTATTTTGGTATGGACGATAAAGTTGTAAACAAAGCTGAAGCGTGGAAGCCTTGTGATTGGCTGAAACTTTTGAGAAATACAATTGTGATTCGCTGGCGAGGCCGTGACGTCATTGTAGTCGCTCAGCCACTCAGCTATGAGCAACCATGTACCGTCACTGCCATGTCTCGTCTTTGAATACCAGTTAACATCGGGGTGTAGAAATAGAGGGATGTTGTTGAGCTAGCACCATTGGCCTTTAATTCTCTCTGAATCCCTGCACAGGGGGGACATCCAAAGACGCTTAACGCCAACGTTGCTAGCTTAACAACTGTCATCAGCTGTTTTGGTATCCAAAGAGGAGATTGATGACGTCAGAGTTGTTGCTCACAAGGCAACTGCCTGTACGGTGGTTTTAAGGAAGCAACGTACATAAAAATCCTCATAAATTGAGTATATTGGATGTTTTCTGACTCAAGAACTGAATAGGGCAAATATACAAACGAAATTAGTCCATAGAACAAACCCAGGCGCTTGTGGTGATTTTGTTATGTGGTGATGTGCCATGAGGGGTGTCATGAGTGCGGCATCTCCATCCGGGTAGCGATGCCAGACAGCACCACGCATGTCTCCGGCAGACAGAACCTGCACGTATGTGGTGTGCACTTTTCTTTAAAACCCGAGCCCCTGTCCACCCAGCAGTGAATGGGTACCGTGTGCTAGCCGGGGGTTTGTGACCCGCCTCCTGGGATGGTGTCTTCGGCCAACACTAGACCTACGAAGCGATACTAAGCGAAAGAGGTCACAAGAAGAAGAAGAAGACCTCGGTCTAATATAAAGAAATAATGGAATAGCTAGAGAATACAAGGAAGTACAAGACACCGGCGTGTTACCCGCGTGTATTTGGAGGTGGAAATAAGTGTTGAAGCGACGGAGGTGACACAGGGAAAGAAGGAATGATGGAATAGCTGGAGAATACAAGGAATTGAACACAGTTGCGTGTATGGAGGTGGGAACAGGCGTTAACGAATACGGCGGTGACACAGGGAAAGAAGGAATGATAGAATAGCTGGAGAATACAAGGAATTGAGCACAGTTGCGTGTGTGGCGGTGGGAACAGGTGTTGCCGAAGCGACGGAGGTGACAAAGGGAAAGAAGGAATGATGGAATGACTTACTTTTTGAGAATTAAGTACGGACGGCTGATTTTGGTGTGGACGATATAGTTGTAAACTAATCTGAAAACGTATCCGGAAGCCCTGTGATTGGCTGAAAAGTACGTTTGAGAAATACAATTGTGATTCGCTGGCGAGGTTGTGACGTCATTGTAGTCGCTCAGCCACTCAGAGCTATGAGCAACCACATACCGCCACTGCCATGTCTCGTCTTTGGATACCAGTTAACACTGGGGTGTAGAAATAGAGGTATGTTGTTAAGCTAGCAACTGTGGTGTTAAACTCTCTTAGGATCCCTGCCCAGTCCCATTTTGTTTTGCATAATTATGTTGAATGCTCATTCAAAATACCTAATCCACAAAAAAATATTAATTTCTACACCTTATTTCTCTAAAAACATGACTTTTGTAAAAAGCGCGGAAGAAACATCAGCCCCGTTCCAGCCGTGGCGCGAAACTTGCTGAAGCCGTCACGGGAGGGCGACAATCTGCATTACACAGTTTGCCTCTCCCCCGGCGCACATACCTTCTCCACACATTTATCGTGGCCGTATAGGTCGGAAACGGGTGATAAGCTCTCTGGAAATGCCCAACTTTCTTGATGCACCCATAAGGGATGCAAGTATATGCCATATCGCAAAAAAAAAATATCAGAAACACCCAAAATTGTTCGTGTGTGTGTGTGTGTGTGTGTGTGTGTGTGTGTGTGTGTGTGTGTGTGTGTGTGTGTGTGTGTGTGTGTGTGTGTGTGTGCGGAGCTCCACAAGGAGGCGGTTCGGATCTCAGCTCGAAGCAAAGGGAGTGGATGAGGAGCACAAGGTGGCGAGCGAGAGTCAGTCGAGGAAGAGAAGCAGGCAGAGCCAGTTCCCCCCCTCCTCTACAAGTTCCAGTGGCGGCTCGTGCCTAGGGCTGCAGAGCTGCAGTCCCCCCAGACACTCACTGCCAGGTGTATGACTCCTTTAGAGACACAGCAGCATTGATACACTACTAACAAATATATCATAATAAAAAATCATTATGTTGTTTAATTATTTTCAATACGTTAATAAGTGAATTTTCATTAAAACCAGATCAAAATTTAAGCTACTTTCATATTTGCTGTACGATTCATGTCTTGAGTCGCCGCCGCGCCACTTGTGAAAACAATGAGCTGCAGTCGAAGTAGCTCAGTTTCGTCGAGTCTTCACTCTCGTGTTTACATTGTGTGTGGACGGTGTGGTTAAATCGCGCTTTCTTTAATTATCCTATGACGATGGAAAATCGAGTGAAGTATTTGCAAAACACCAACTTTCCCAGCTGACATTAAATGAAAAGACTGATCAAGCGGTACCAACTTTATTTTCAAGTAATACTGCAATAATTATACTACCATCATCACCTCAGGCATCCCTTCTACCACCAACACTACCACCCCCACCATCCCTTCTACCACCATTACTACTACCATGCCCTGAAATCCGTGAACATCAACTACAACTCATACCTGAGGTAGGTCAAATGAGTTTATCCTACTGTTGTGTATAGCTTGCAGTACCTCCATTTTATTTTATCACGAGCCGCCACCATCTACAACTTTTGTTAGCCACTCTTCGCCTTGGATTACTGTGGTACACTAAGAGTGACGTGTGTGTTGGAAGCCAGACTGTCTCGTGGCTTTGGTGGAAACGGTGGGGAATAAAGACCTAAACGTGACACTTGCGTTTAAACCAGCCTGTGTGTCAGCATTAACTCCCAGGCAGTGGGCACGCCGAACCCATACTTTAGCAAGTGCCGGTGTGATGCCAGGGTTTTTCCCTAAATTTTCTTTGTTATTTCTCTCTGATTTGAGCTAGTTATATGAATTTGAATTATTAATTGTTAATCTCCACTGACGGATAAATCTTCTCGTTACAACTGAATTGGAATGAACTTAATTTAGTAGGGAAATGCTGCAACCAGTCCAAGCGGGTATTCCTATGGTCTACCCCTTGAACACGATATAAAATATAAAGATTACGGTAGTCATGGGGATACTATTAGCATACCGAGTAAGTCTGAAACTCTTTCGGAAACGTGGATAAGTATTTCCACAGCAGAGAATAAGTCACCTGGGGTTTTGCAAGAAAAAAAATTCCTGCTTTAACTTATTTGGTTTATTTAACAAGAAAGGTTACTCATCCTTGAAAACTTATGTATATTTATGGTTTAATTTAGTGGAGGAAAGCCTCTGAAGAGCATAACCTGTCTAACTGGACTATATTCCTAGGCCTACCATCTAATCACATACAAGATAAACACCTAAGATATACATGGAAAACATAGGGAAGGGAAATGTGGGAGTAATGAGACTGTTTGCGAGTCGCGACCATGTGGAACACGTGCTCCGCTTGATAAGTCCACACGCGTGCCTGTATGGGAGTCAGAAGACGAATTCCTTTACAGCTAACACTTATAACAATAATTTGTGGTTTCCTATTCACTTCATGATTTCTCAAATATCACCTAGGTAAATATATAGAAATAAATATATCCTACCCCAAGGGGGAATGGGGGGAACACACACGGCCAGAGGTCTTACCTGTATGGGAGTCAGAAGACTAATGATCTCCCGCGGTTTATGAGACAAGGAGAACCCCAGAGTGCTTACACAAGGCATGCTGCCTTGTGAACAACTAAACGCGGGAAATAACGAATGTTTAAATACCCACTAGAGGCTTCATCTACGGGCACAACGCGTCAACTGACTCTTATTAGCTAGGGGGGAGCAACTATACAAACTAATGGAATAACTATAATCCAATTCTCTTAATTTGATGTAGAAAAATTTAATTTATAAGACTACCCAATGTAGGTTTATTACGCCTAGTCCGGGGTCCTTGTCCGGACGCGTTTTTTTTACAGTGGTAGGGTATGTTGAAGTGTGAAAGAGTCTTGGCAGACTCTTAATTTAAGCGAATGACTCTACTAATTTATGCATCAATATGTGAAACAAACCTCTATTTTTTTCTCTTTTAAGGATGCTAAGAATCTAAGAGTGTTATTCAATTTACCAGGGGGTAAGGGAAAAAATAAAGAGTTTGAGTCTACAAGTTATTGGTAATCGCGAAGTTAATGTCTCACAGATTACACCTCGTGGCTCTGGCGTTTGGGGGGGGAAGAAGGAGGATGGAGGGGGGGAGATAGGAATGCAAGAGAGAGAAGTATACGCGCAAAAGATAGATAATAATAGAAATGAAATAATTTGAATGGCGTTATCCTAATAAATAACCTGTTCACCTATATACTGGATTTAGGCTACACTTAGTCTAGACTAAACCTATGGTTATTGAAACCTTCTCTTACCTTTCATAGAACATATAACTCGGAAATCGTGTGATGGAAATTTCCATCATTACTCTTGGAATTTTCCGGCATTACACCGGGCCACTGAGAGTGGTTCGCAACAGTGGTGTCAGGAGTGGGATTAGAAAATAGTGAAAAGTGTGTCTAGTGTCGTGGCGGATGGGTGGGTGGATGGGGAAGCTGGCTGAATGTGACGGAGAGAGTGAAATGAAATGACGTGGTAGTGATTCGGATACTCAGCCGAACTGGGGGCAACTAGAGGCATAATGGCAGTGGCCACACGTGAAATTAAAGACAGCCCGACCCAAGCCACGGAGGAACTAAAGCAAATCATGCAAGTGGGCTTTTGTGAAGTGAGAGACGAGGCGAACCAGTTCACTCGAGAAACTTGTGAGAGAATGAAGGAGGAAGTAAAATAAGAAGTGAAGGCGGAAATGAATGCGTGGAAAACTGACCTTTTGGACGTGGCCATTGCAGTGCAAGCCCTGGCTGGTCGGCTGGGTAGATTGGAGGGTGTGGTGACCACAGGGAGGATGCAGAACCGGGTAGAGACCTTGTGACGTGAGACAGAGGCGCCTAAGCACCCACTCAGCACCAGAAGTTATGTGTGTCAAACGGGTGCCTTGCTTCCATCGTCTGGCCGCATCCCCGACTCAAGCAGCGCACAAGACTGTCGTGGCTCCCGCTCCTCCCACTTTCCCATCACGCCCGCCTTTATCACCCCATGTAATGCCCGAAAAGGTTTAAGACTCCTTCGTATAGTCACTCGTTTTTTGTCACCAAACCTTTGTACACAAAATTTCCAGAAATTTTTTAAAAACTTTAATAATACATTAAGCAAAATGCCC
>JACEEZ010019387.1:34991-49801 GCA_016584305.1 Chionoecetes opilio
AAAATAAGGTTGGGGAAGGTTGTGGAATACAAAAAGGTGGTTTTGGCCCCCCCGGAAGGGGGGGCAAAAAAAACGGAAAAGGGGAAAAAAAAATTAAACACAGGGGTTTTAAAAAGGGGGGGGGGGGAAAAAAAAAAAATCATGGAAGATTACTTTTTTGAGAATTAAGTACGGACAGCTTTTTTGGTATGGACGATAAATTGTAAACAAAGTAAAGCGGGGAACCCTTTGTGATTGGCTAAACTTTTTGAGAAATACAATTGTGTTTCGCTGGCGAGGCCGTGACGTCTTGTAGTCGCTCAGCCACTCAGCTAGGGGCAACCATGTACCGCATGCCATGTCTGTTTTTGAATACGGGTTAAATCGGGGTTTAGAAATAGAGGGAGTTTTTTGAGTGCACCAGGCCTTTTAATTCTCTCTGAACCCGCACGGGGGGGGACATCCAAAGACGTTAAACGCCAACTTTGTAGCTTAAAAACTGTATCATTTTTTTGGTATCCAAGAGGAGTTTGATGACGTCAATTTGTTGCTCACAAGGGCAATGCCTGTACGGGGTTTTAAAGGAAGCAACGTACAAAAAAACCTCATAAATTGAGTATATTGATTTTTTGACTAAAGGGAATGAATAGGAAAATAAAAAACGAAAATTAGTCCATAGACAAACCCGGCGTTTGTGGTGATTTGTTATGGGTGATGTGCCATGAGGGGGTATGAGTGCGGCATTCCACCCGGGTAGCGATGCGACAGCACCACGCATGTCTCCGGCAGACAGAACCGCACGATGTTGGTGTGCACTTTTTTTTTAAAAACCCGACCCCCTGTCCACCCAGCAGGAATGGGTACCGTGTGCTAGCCGGGGGTTTGTGACCCCCTCCTGGGATGGTGTCTTGGGCCCAACATAGCCCCTACGAAGGATACAAAGCAAAGAGGTCAAAAGAAGAAGAAGAAGACCTGGGTCAAATATAAAGAAAAAGGAAAGCAGAGAATAAAAGGGAAGTACAAGACACCGGGCGTGTTACCCCGGTGTTTTTTGGGGTGGAAATAGGGTTGAAGCGCGGAGGTGACACGGGGAAAAGGGGAATGATGGGGAAACTGGGAATAAAAGGGAAATTTGAACACAGTGGGTATGGGGGTTTGGGCAGGCTTAACGAATACGCGGTGACACAGGGAAAGAAGGAATGAAGAATAGTGGAGAATACAAGAAGAGCAAGTTGCGTTTTGGGGCGTGGGAAAAGGGGGGGCCGAAGCGGGGAGGGAAAAAAGGGAAAGAAGGAATGATGGAATGATTTATTTTTTGAAAAATTAAAAGACGGAGGGCTGATTTTGGTGTGGACGAATAGTTTTTTAAAAATAATCTGAAAACGTATCCGGAAACCCTGTGATTGGCTGAAAATACGTTGAGAAATACAATGTGATTCGCTGGCGGGTTGGACGCATTTTACGTCAGCCCCTCGAGCATGAGCAACCACTACCGCCACGGGATGTTCGTCTTGGGTACCCGTTAACACGGGGTGTAGAAATAGAGGTATGTTGTTAACTAGCAACTTTTGTTTAACTCCCCCAGGATCCTGCCCGTCCCCTTTTTTTTTGATAATTTTTTTGAATGTCATTCAAAAAACCTAAACCACAAAAAAATATTTAAATTTTTACACCTTTTTCTTAAAAAATGATTTTGTAAAAAGCGCGGAAGAAACACAGCCCCGTCCCGCCGTGGGCAAAAATTGCTGAAGCCGTCACGGGAGGCGACAATCTGCATTTCCGTTTTTCCCTCTCCCCCGGCGCACATACTCTCCACACATTTATCGTGGCCCTTTTAGGCGGAAACCGGGGGGAAAGCTCTCTGAAATGCCCAAATTTCTTTATGCACCCAAAGGGGCAAGTATTGCCATATCGCAAAAAAAAAAAAATCAGAAACACCCAAAATTGTTCGTGTGGGGTGTGTGTGGTGTGTGTGTGTGTGTGTGGTGTGTTTTGGGGGGTGTGTGGTGTTTGTGTGTGTGTGTGTGTGTGTGTGTGTGCGGAGCCCTCCACAAGGAGGCGGTTCGGATCTCAGCTAAAACAAAGGGAGTGGATGAGGGGGCAAAGGTGGGGAGCGGATCATCGGGAAGAGAAGAGGCAGGCCAGTTCCCCCCCCTCCTCTACAAATTTTCCAGTGGCGGCCGGCCCAGGGCTGCAGAGTGCAGTCCCCCCAGACCTCACTGCAGGTGTATGACTCCTTTAGAGACACAGCAGCTTTAACACTACTCAAAATTATCATAATAAAATCATTATGTTGTTTAATTATTTTCAATACGTTAATAAGTATTTTTCAAAAAAAACCAATCAAAAATTTAAAATACTTTCATATTTGCTGTACATCATGTCTTGAGTCGCCGCCGCGCCACTTGTGAAAACAATGAGCTGCAGTCGAAGTTAGCTCAGTTTCGTCGAGTCTTCACTCTCGTTTTTACATTGTGTGTGGAGGGTGGGGTTTTAAATCGCGCTTTCTTTAATTTTTCCTATGACGATGGAAAATCGAGTGAAGTATTTGCAAAACACCAACTTTCCCAGCTGACTTAATGAAAAGACTGATCAAGCGGTCCCCAACTTTATTTTCAAGAAATACTGCAATAATTATACTACCATCATCACCTCAGGCATCCTTCTACCACCAACACTACCACCCCCACCATCCCTTCTACCACCATTACTACTACCATGCCCTGAAATCCGTGAACATAAAACTACAACTCATACCTGAGTAGGTTCAAATGAGTTTATCCTACTGTTGTGTATAGCTTGCAGTACCTCCATTTTATTTTTTTCACGAGCCGCCACCATCTACAACTTTGTTAGCCACTCTTCGCCTTGGATTACTGTGGGACACTAAGAGGACGTGTGTGGGTTTGGAGCCCAACTGTCTCGTGGCTTGGTGGAAACGGTGGGGAATAAAGACCT
This sequence comes from Chionoecetes opilio, assembly GCA_016584305.1. NCBI lineage: Eukaryota > Metazoa > Arthropoda > Malacostraca > Decapoda > Majidae > Chionoecetes > Chionoecetes opilio. The sequence continues at coordinate 37,929 of JACEEZ010019387.1, forward strand.
AAACGGGACACTTGCGTTTAAACCAGCCTGTGTGTCAGCATAACTCCCAGGCAGTGGGCACGCCGAACCCATACTTTTGCAAGTGCCGGTGTGATGCCGGGTTTTTCCCTAAATTTTCTTTGTTATTCTCTCTGATTTGAGCTAGTTATATGAATTTGAATTATTAATTGTTAATCTCCACTGACGGATAAATCTTCTCGTTACAACTGAATTGGAATGAAATTAATTTAGTAGGGGAAAAGCTGCAACCAGTCCAAGCGGGTATTCCTATGGTCTACCCCTTGAACACGATATAAAATATAAAGATTACGGGAGTCATGGGGATACTATTAGCATACCGAGTAAGTCTGAACTCTTTCGGAAACGTGGATAAGTATTTCCACAGCAGAGAATAATCACCTGGGTTTTGCAAGAAAAAAAATTCCTGCTTTAACTTATTTGGTTTATTTAACAAGAAAGGTTACTCATCCTTGAAAAACTTATGTTTTAAATTTTTGGTTTTATTTAGTGGAGGAAAGCCTCTGAAGAGCATAACCCGTCTAACTGGACTATATTCCTAGGCCTACCATCTAATCACATACAAGATAAACACCTAAGATATACATGGAAAACATAGGGGAAAGGGGAAATGTGGGAGTAATGAGACTGTTTGCGAGTCGCGACCATGTGGAACACGTGCTCCGCTTGATAAGTCCACACGCGTGCCTGTATGGAGTCAGAAGACGAATTCCTTTACAGCTAACACTTATAACAAAAATTTGTGGTTTCCTATTCACTTCATGATTTCTAAAATATCACCTAGGTAAATATATAGAAATAAATATATCCTACCCCCAAGGGGGAATGGGGGGAACACACACGGCCCGAGGTCTTACCTGTATGGGAGTCAGAAGAACTAATGATCTCCCGCGGTTATGAGACAAGGAGAACCCCAGAGTGCTTACACAAGGCATGCTGCCTTGTGAACAACTAAACGCGGGAAATAACGAATGTTTAAATACCCACTAGAGGCTTCATCTAAAGGGCACAACGCGGTCAACTGACTCTTATTAGCTAGGGGGGAGCAACTATACAAAAATAATGGAAAACTATAATCCAATTCCTTAATTTGATGTAGAAAAATTTAATTTATAAGATACCCAATGTAGGTTTATTACGCCTAGTCCGGGGTCCTGTCCGGACGCGGTTTTTTTACAGTGGTAGGGTATGTTGAAGTGTGAAAGAGTCTTGGCAGACTCTTAATTTAAGCGAATGGGCTCTACTAATTTATGCATCAATATGTGAAACAAAAACCCCTATTTTTTTTCTTTTAAGGATCTAAGAATCTAAGAGTGTTATTTTAATTTACCAGCGGGGTAAGGGAAAAATAAAGAGTTTGAGTCTACAAGTTATTGGTAATCGCGAAGTTAATGTCTCACAGATTACACCTCGTGGCTCTGGCGTTTGGGGGGGAAGAAGGAGGATGGAGGGGGGAGATAGGAATGCAAGAGAGAGAAGTATACGCGCAAAAGATAGATATAATAATAGAAATGAAATAATTTGAATGGCGTTATCCTAATAAATAACCTGTTCACCTATATACTGGATTTAGGCTACACTTAGTCTAGACTAAACCTATGGTTATTGAAACCTTCTCTTACCTTCATAAACATATAACTCGGAAATCGTGTGATGGAAATTTCCATCTTTACTCTTGAATTTTCCGGCATTACACCGGCCACTGAGAGTGGTTCGCAACAGTGGTGTCAGGATTTGGGATTAGAAAATAGTGAAAAGTGTGTCTAGTGTCGTGGCGGATGGGTGGGTGGATGGGGAAGCTGGCTGAATGTGAGGGGAGAGAGTAAATGAAATGACGTGGTAGTGATTGGGATACTCAGCCGAACTGGGGGCACTAGAGGCAATAATGGCAGTGGCCACACGTGAAATTAAAGACAGCCCGCCCCAAAACCCACGGAGGAAAACTAAAGCAAATCATGCAAGTGGGCTTTTGTGAAGTGAGAGACGAGGCGAACCAGTTCACTCGAGAAACTTGTGAGAGAATGAAGGAGGAAGAAATAAAAGTGAAGGCGGAAATGAATGCGTGGAAAACTGACCTTTTGGACGTGGCCATTGCAGTGCAAGCCTGGTGGTCGGCTGGGTAGATTGGAGGGTGTGGTGACCACAGGGAGGATGCAGAACCGGGTAGAGACCCTTGTGACGTGAGACAGAGGCGCCTAAGCACCCACTCAGCACCAGAATTTATGTGTGTCAAACGGTGCTTGCTTCATCGTCTGGCCGCATCCCCGACTCAAGCAGCGCACAAGACTGTCGTGGCTCCCGCTCCTCCCACTTTCCCATCACGCCCGCCTTTATCACCCCATGTAATGCCCGGAAAAAAGGTTTAAGACTCCCTTCGTATAGTCACTCGTTTTCTGTCACCAAAACCCTTTGTACACAATATTTCCAGAAATTATTATTAATATAAACTTTAATTGGTGAATACTATTAGAGCAGTGCTCTTCAACCTTTTTTGATGTCGTCCACCCCTAGTAGTGATTTGGTAAGAGCTGTCCACCACAATTTGTTTCTCTCTTTAAAATATCACGGCTCTGACATTTTAAATCTAACTATATCATTCTACATAATATGTAGATAGGAAAAGGCAGTTTCATTCATTTTAAATTTACAGTTTACATATTCTTCTGTATAATACCACATGCAGTCTAAAGCTATAAATATACAATGAGAAATTTAACATACCTTCGGAATTCCACAGTAAATGCATTTTTCTTCATGAAACTAAAATAAAAATTGCACCTAATAAGCATTATAATTGGTAATCCAGAAAACAAAGCCTTTTCCTTCAAGAAACAAAAATTAGTGGCTTGGCTGCTGTTGCATTTTGTCTGCTATCAGCTTAATTAAATCGAGGCATCAGACAATTTTCAAGTGCAACGCGCATAAGAAGATCCAAATTCAGAATGCCATTCCTTTGCTATGCCTTGGCAGTTCAAGGTCATGCCCTTTGGCCTATGCTGTAATGCCAGGAAAAAAAGGTTTAAGACTCCCTCCTTAGTGACCCGTTTTCTGTCACTAAACATTTTGCAAACGAAAAATCTTGTCTGCAAATTATTCCTAATATAAACTTTAGTTGAGGCGTATTTTGTAGTGTCCTTCTGGAGTAAAATTATACTTATTTAAGCTCCGCCCCTGCTTGCCATCACAAAATACGATTGTAGCGCTGCCAAAGCTCTTTCTTGATGTTGCCGAGAGTAAAAGTGTCGTACACTTCATTACCTCCCCAGCAAACACAAAGACGGAGGGCCTCCGGAGGCCCTCCGTATGTCTTACCGGCGGCCCGACGGAAGTGTACGACGTAGGGCCGCTGGGGATTTGCTCAGAGGCTCACCGGCGGGCCGCTCCCAGCGGCCCGCCGTAGGGCATATGACCATTTGCCGCTGTTATATTAACTGATTGAGGAATATTTACGGTTACACTTTCTAAGCATATTGCAGATACAGTAATGTTTTTAGAGGTGTTGCACAGACCATTAGCCACTAAAGACTGATGGGCCCGTACCGAGAGTCATACTGAAGGGCGAGCGACAACCTTCGTTGACAGGAAGGGTACCATAAAAGGGATATTTTTCGTTATGAAGAGCAGCGACGACGGTCGTCAAAGACACGGTGACCGTTTCTTTGTGCCGACCTACGTCGCTGCTCTTCGTTCCGAAAAATATCCCTTTTATGGTACCCTTCCTGTCAACGAAGGTCGTCGCTCAACCTTCATCATGACTCTCGGTACGGGCCATGGACTGTTCAACACCCATAAAACATTACTAATTATGCAATATGCTCTAAGTAAAAGCCAAAATATTTTTGTCGTATCCATAATATGAGAAGAGAACCACAAATCACTTTGGACTTCGTTTTTTTTATTAACAAAAAAAAATCCGCAGGGGATTTACAGGTGGAACAGCAAAAAGAACGAGATGAATAAAATTTGAAGATTTGTAATAGGATCCTTAAATTTAAATCTTTTGCGGCCATAAAAAAATACAAAATTAAAACTAAAAAATTTAACCAGTATTTTTGGTAAACCCTTTTTTATAACTCGAATTAGCAGGATTTCCTTCCTATTTTCCTTCCTGTACCATCCACCCACCTTCTATACCATCGCTGTCATCCCATCCTTTCTCTAAATATCATACGCCTTTTTTTTTAACTAAGGGCAGAGCCTAGGGCGACCCCTGTAAATAAATAAAAAAAAATAAATAAAAAAAAAATAAAAAAAATAAAAATAAAAATAAAAAATTATATATAAATATTTTATATTATATATTTTTAAAAAATTTAAAAAGAATTTTATATTATTTTAAAAATTTTAAAATTATAAAATTATTCTATATTTTAAAATTTAATTTAAATATATATATATTTTAAATATATAATGAAATTTTATAATTTATTTAATTTTATTGTAAGTTATTATTTTATATGTATATGTATTATATATATATAGTATAGTTAAATTATTATATTATATTTATTATATTTATATTTATATTTTTATATTATTATATATATATTTTTGATTTTTAATAATTTATATAATATATATTATATATAATATATTTTTAAAATTATATATATTATTTATATATATATATATTTATATTTTAATATGTATATATATATATATAAAATATATTATATTATTTTTGTAAAATATAAAAATTGTATAAAATTTTTTATATAATATTATATAATAAAATTATATATATATATTTTAAAATTATATATATATTATATATTTATATGAAATTATAAAAAATTATATATATATATATTATTATTATATATTTTTAATATATATAATATATATTTTATATAATATATATATTTTATAAAATATATATATATTTTATATATAATAGGTATATTATATATTTTATAATATTATATATAATATATATATATATTAATATATATATAATATATAATATATATATATTTATATATTATATATATATATATTAATTATATTATTTTTATATTTTTATATATATATAGCCTGCAAAAAAAAAATTAGGAAAAAAAGTCTTCAGATTTTTTCCCCCTTCTCAGTGAGTTTAAAATTTTCTGGGGTTTGTCGTATATTGAACCCCAGGGGCTGGGGTTAGTCCCACAGTGCTCCACATCGCTCAGGTGCACAGATATGTATAAAGGGGGAGAGGGTTGCCTCTTTGCTCCTTGCGCCTAAATTTCCCCATCCCCCCCCTTCCTCACCCCCCCCCCAAGGTCTACAGATGCTTTTTTTGCCTGACAAATCAATCTTTGTTAAAAAGACACAAATAGTCATTTTTGTACAGTGGGGCAAGTCCTGACCAAATACGGGGAGAGGGGAACTCCAAAAAAATCTGTTAAATCTGGGCATGCGGCTCTAAATGATTTGGTAACTAGTTTGGGGGAAAAAGATTGAACACCTCGGAAAATGTCAGACTTGCTTGTTGGTCTTCTTTGTGTCCATGTTGTTTTGTCTTCTTTGACTTTTTCCCGGGGCGTTCAAACTCTTTTCCACCAAACTAGTGGGAGAGATGAGTGGTGTGAGACATGAATTAAAAGAAGGGAAAAAAAAAAAAAAAAAATTCCTTTTCGGGGTTTTATCCCCCCTCCTTTTCTTAGGTCTAACACCATCTCACCACCAACTGTCCTATAACCCCCCCTTCCCTTTCCCCCCCCCACAACCCCCCTCCCTCCCAGGGATCCCCCACAGCCCAACCCCCCCCTACACTACATAAACAGGGAAAAAGGATGCTACAGAAGTGTCTCTGCTTCCTTGCATGGGAAATGAAGCTAAAGTATACATACCCCCATTTCCCTAAAGGAACAATTTTTTTTTGTGGGGCCTGCCTCTTATTTTTAGGGTGTCTCCCTGAAAACCCGTGAAAATGTATATTTTGGACAGCATATTTGTAGTCTTTAAAACATTTTGTGAATGTATGTTTTTTTAAAACTGTTTGTATTATTTCTTTCTTATCTTTTGTTTCATGTCTGGCCAATAAAAAAACGGGTGGGGAAAATTTAAAATTCAGGTCAGTTGGGCATAAAAGTGGTGGGGCCAGCAGACGGGTTTCTCCGCCGCCGGGGGCACGTCGATCGCAGCGCACCACAGGACCCCCTTTGAGCGGGTATATTTTGTAGGTCTTTGGCGCTTGCCCGCGGGGTAGCCTCCAAGATTATGCGATCAGGCTTAAGTTTTGTTCTCCTGAGCCAACACCAGCCTGAGGATAGCTGCTCCACGGCACTTTTGTGCCCTCTGCTCATCGGCATCTGCTCCCTTTGCCGCACTCCATTCACCTGTCGGTTGTAGCGAAGTCGGCGAACACTAAGCCCCCCGCCTGCTGAAGATGTTCAAATAAATTCTACAAATATTATGCTTCACATGATCATATTGAAAGCAGACGCAAAAACAAAATTTTTTTTAAGTACATGTTTTGACATAGGTACTGTATATGGCAACACCCAATGCGTGAAGAGGAAGAAAGGAGTATGTACTGTAGTACTATTTAGGGCAAATTTTTTTAATCCGACAAATTATTACTCCCACAAGGGTCAAACCAAATAAGGCTTAGGGTTTAATAGTTAATATAATGTGGCCCTATATTGCAGCCCCAAAAATCCCACCCCACAAATTCAAAAAAAAGGAAAGGCGAGAAATGCTTGTAAATTTTTTCGGTATAGGGAGTAACAAAATTTTCCCCAAAAATGCTTTCTTTTTATCATTAATGTTAGAAAGGGTTTACTTTCATTAAACTGGAAGTTTTAAAACCCCACTCTGTCAGGAATAGGTGGCTTTCCTTAGAAGAGTAAAAAGGAGAAATTTGTGCAGGGGTTGAACACAGGTTCCAATGGAGTTGGCACCACACACTATGGGCACAAAAAGGGAAGGTAGGATGGCAAGCATAGTCCCTTACCCCCTACATCATAGAAGAAATATTTTCCCCTTGGGTGGAAGGTTGGGTTAGCATTAGTGAAAACAACTCTTCAAATTTACTCTTCAGAACTTTTTCCTTTCTCTCTCAATTTCCATTTTTACACACTTTTCCCAAAACCGGGGAGAAAAAAAAAAAACAACCCCGTATTACATTTTTCTAAAAGGTAAGGCCATCTGTGGGAGTATTTTTAAGTGCATCATGATGTGTACATTTCTTTAGTCATTTGTTCACTTAAAGCACTCCACTTTAAATGAAGCATTCAATAAAAAAATTATTTAGAAAGTGATTTGGACATGGGCAGGAATCCCAAAAGTAGACAGGTGTGCTGCAGTGGCTAAAAAGGGGGAAAAAAGGAACAGCTTAGCAATGATCCCCGCAATGACAAAACAAGTCCGAAGGGATTCCTGGAAGGAAAGACAGAAATGTACATTTAAAGTAAGGCATTTTTGGGTTAAGGAGTTAGGATGGTCTGATTGAAAAGATACCCCAAATTTCCCTTGCACCCCCGGTAACCGGGGAAGTTGCATATGATAATAAAAAAAAATGATATGTAATCTAATTAATTAGACACACAAGTCCTACTACCTATAAGATAAAGCATAGGGGCAAGCAAGGTATCACTGGGATTGGTATATACATGAACTTTAGGTCTCGAAAAGTTGAGGGGAACAAAAATTTTTTCTTTAAAACCCAAAAGGTTGCTGCCCTTTATCTGCATTGAGAACACCAACCATGATTTTAGGGGAGAGAGAGCGAGGCGAGAGAAGAAAGATTTTAAAAACATGTAAAATTGAGGCAAATAATATTGCCTTTCATTTTTTTTAAGCTTTTTAAAAGCCTGACACATTCAAACAACTTTTACAATAAAATATTATAAAAAACCCCAAAAGGGAAAACATATACCTCATTATTATCTTAATTCACAATAATACCTTCCCGCATTCTGAAGGCGATGTTCGCCACCCCCCTTGGTACTTTTTTCCCTACTGGGCAAACGTGGGAATTTTTACAAACCCGTGCCACCAGGCCTCAGTTTGGGGACGTTCCACATACCGAAGTCACGATCCCCCCCGATTGATGGATCTGCGAGAAGCATTCATAGTGTTAGTCTCAAGAAGTGATCGTATTTTTTTTTTAAAGTAAAATAATTTAGGCCCCAGCAAAAAAAAAAACGTAACATACTTTAAAGCAAAAAAAAAAATTTCTCACGCGTTACTCGGGGGAGGTTTGTTTATTCTTTGAGGAAAAGAACGTGCTGACTGATTGAGGGTTAAAAAATATCTTCGTGATAAAAAAAACATAAAATAACGTCAAAACGGGGATATTTTTCCCCAATAAGGAAGGTCCCTAAAACCAATCTTTTCCCTAATTTTTTAGAAAAACAAAATAAAAACCCCTTGTTTGCAAAACATAATTTGTAAACTAAATTTTAAGTACCTTTAATAAAATGTCCTGCATACAACCCAGCACTCTGCGTGTATAAGCCCAGCGCATCCTTTTCTGTGGCAATGGTAGATGCTTTAAAAAAGAGAATGAACAAAATTAAATGGTAAAGAAAATTCGCGTCGTCGGTTTTAAGTTTGGGGTTTTGCCCTGAATTCCCATCAGGGCAATTATGACTTCCACGATATTCAAAAAAAAGTTTTTGTTTTTATTTTGGAATATTTTTAAGTTTCAAATTTTCGGTAACTTGAAATTTCAGTCCCCTTAACTACTAATTTAAGGGTTTTTCCCGACTTCAGGTAATTGATTTGGGATTGAAAGGCGGGGAATACAACATTTAAATTTTTATAACTGTGTGGGCCCGCCCTTTTCGGTAAAACCCCTACCCTAACCCTGGCGCAGTGAGTAGGGTCGAGGTAACGTACACATTCCCCCGGCGGCTCTGGGGAGGCCTTTGGTGGGAGTGTGTGGGTTGTCACCCAAGGGACCGTAGTGTAACGGTAGCACGTCCGCCCGGCAAGTGGGAAAGGGCTCGGGGTTTGATCCCCCAGCGGTGCCTGCCTTTTCGGTGAACGAAACCCCTTTACAGTAGCTAATAAAGAAAAAGAATAGCCGAAATATAAAAATGTACAATAACTTTTTTTTTGATTTTTGGAAAAAAAATAGTTAACGGGGAAAGAATGAGTGCTAAAGAATATAAGGGAAAAAATTTAGTGTTGCCATATTCCCCCTTCCCCCAAACAAAATTTGGGGCCCCGTGGGAAAGCGGGGTTTTGGGGGAAAACAAAAATTTCGTTTTTGGGAAAACCCCGTAATTTTGAGTATTTTTTTAGGGGGGGTAAATTTCCTTAAATCTAAGGTAATTTTCCTTTTTAATTTGAAAATTTTCATAACCAAAATTTCCAACCTAGCGGGGGGGTTGACCCCCCGATAACCTAAAATAAACCTAACCAATCTAATTAACCTAACCAAATCAACCTAGCCCAAAAAAATCTAACCAACCTACCTTAACCCCCTAGCGGGGGGTTGGTGTTTCTCGACACTTCGGCATCATTCGTGAGGATCTCAGGTCCACGCGGTCGCCACCCAATGCGGCCCCCCCGTATGATCCACATATATAGAGGGCAGTCCCGGGGTCATTTTTTGATTTTAACTAACCAAAAATATTTAAACATAAGGTTAAGTTTTTAAACTAACCTCACAAAACTCCTAAAAATTACTAACCACCTCCAACCCCCTAAAAGTTTCTAACCTAACCTACTATAAGTTTTCTAACCAAAACCCCACTAAACCCCCCAAAAGTTACAAAAAATAACCTCACTAAACCCCCTAAAAGTTACTAACCTAACCCACTATAAACCCTAAAAATTACTAACCCAAACCTAAAATAACCCCCCAAAAAATACAATCAACCACCCTATAGCCCCCCAAAAGTTTCTTTATTGCCGTAGGCCCCCCGATTGGTATACATCCCCGCTCGGACTCAGAAAAAATCCAATTAATTTTTTCCCAGTCTAGGGAATTTTATAACTTCCATAACTAAAAAAAAAATGGTTGCGACGCTTTTTGTCCCCAGCCTATATCCTCATTCTCCCAGGCCCCCCAAACTAGTTTGGGGGCAAAGGGGGATATGGGCAAAAAACTAGAATTATACGAATATAGCAAGGAGCTATAGATGGGCCAGTGACGACAAACAGCTATAAATAGGCAAAAAGGAGAGAGGGAGTGGGTATAGAACGCAGTAACACGAAATAGAGCCCCAAATTAATTATTCGTGGGTTTTTTAATCGTTAAAAAATTTTACGGTTTATGGAATTCTCGCCGAAACACCAAAACCCAGAACTCCGCCAGTGGAACACTCGCCGAGTGTAAAGTTTTGAAGACATTCCCTTTTAATAGCCCCACCTATTTGCCCCACGGGGCCCGGCGACGTTTGGTACCATTTAAAAATTTATTCTCCTTACAACCCCACTCATTTATTCAAATAAAGCCCTCATCAGCCTTTAAAAAAATAACCTTTTTAAAAATATTTTTGTCGACTGCGACTTCAAAACACGGGTAAAAGCTCTTATTTCAGTACGAAATGACACTTTTTTTTTTGTTCACGCCGTATTTTCAAAAGTGACATCATCTATGCACCCAACTCACTTCATTCAACTTTTTAAGCCTCTCATCTTCCTAAAAAAGTCACAAATTTGGGAAAAAAAAAAAAAATGAAGGGCTCCTAACCAGATAAATAAAGAACTTTTAAAACTGATTCCTATATAATGTTCACCCGGGGAAATACCCGTAAAACATGATGTGCTGCTGCTCTAAAACCCAACAATCCTTCTATGGTTTCATGTCCTAAAACTTACACGGTACTTAATTTTGATGGATGTAATTCGGAGGGAGAGAGCTGTGTACGAAACGAAGGAAGCCTTTTGGATTTCAAAATTTTTATTTTTTTTTAAGATTAGCGACCCCTGTTTTTTAAACTGTACCACAGCAACACAGAAAACATCACCAAGGGATGCACGGGACAGATCACTATCTAAATGGACCCAAAAATTTGCCCCGAGGTAGCCGCATTAATTTTTTTCTTGTGACTTCAAAATACACCAGCGGGGGCGGAGATCTCAAGTCAAATACCCGGTTTCACCACTGGATTATACATAAAATATACATAACTGTTTTTTTTAGAATTTTTCACATAAAACAAAACATTTTTAAAATTTGACATTGATTTACGATAATAAAAATTTTCCCCTCTGAAAATACACCAGCGGACTACGGCGGGGATTCGGGGGCAATTTGCCGCTGGGGGCCGCCGTTCGCCCCTCTAATGCCCACGTAGGCCCGCCCGGGGGGGTTAGGGGTCTTGCAGAGGCTCAAGGGAATACGTTAAGGTTTACATTTTTGAGGCAAGCAAAGTAGTACGTGATTTCTGTATTACACATCGAAATTTTTAATTTTTTTTGAGTCTTAGAAAGGCCCAGCTTGTTTTCTAATTATAGATGGACTTTATATTTAAAAGAAAGTTTAGGGGGCTTAAACTGTTTTTGAAATCTATTTGCACACAGCCATTTTACGATGTCTTCGAGGAGTTTAATGCTTTTATGGACCTGTACGTAGTAGGTACGGACCACTCAGTTTTTCCCAATTATTCTTTGCCTAAACCCAGATAAAGCTGGTGTGATTTATCCTCCCGGCATTCCCCGTTTAACACCGGGGGGGGGTGTGGTGGGGGGGTTTGGGGGATGGACGTGTGGTGGGTGGGGGTGTGGTGGGGGGATGTATGTGGGCTGTGGTGGGGGGGTGTGTGGTGGGGGGAGGGGGGATGGGCGGTGGTGGGTGGGGGTGTGGTGGGCGGATGTGGAGGGCGTGTGGTGGGTGGGGGTGGGGGGGCGTGGTGTTTTGGGGTGGGTGGGGGGTGTGTGGTGGGCGGATGGGGGATGGGCGTGTGGTGGGTGGG
>JACEEZ010019388.1:0-37500 GCA_016584305.1 Chionoecetes opilio
CCTTTTTCCCAATGGGTTTGTTTAAGTTTTTAAAAGGTTTCCTTTTTCAGGGGAACATTTTTATCAACCCCCGTTTGATTTTTATTTGTGAATAATTACACATTTTTTTGGGCGATTACCGTTTTAGTAGGTCAACCCAATCAACTTCGTTTATACCCTCGATCTTCGTGAAATTGTTTATTATTTTGGGAACTAATAATCGGTTTTCGTATGTCTACATTGCAATTTAGCCGCATCTGTTTAAACCCTGTGATCATTGTTTGCCAAATGTTCACCTATATCGCATAAAAAATAGATCATGTGGGTAGTGAAAACAAATCTGGGAACTATTTCCCTTGTAGGCTCAGGGACCCCCTGTTTTTAAATTACTTCGTTTACCATATAAAGAAATCGCATCCCTTTCTTATCAAAAAATTTATTATTCCTTTTTAAGGGTAGGTTAAAATCTCCACATATAATAGAGAAGAGGAGGAGGAGGAGGAGGAGGAGGAGGAGGAGGAGGAGACACAGAGGAAGGAAAAAGGGTATTGTGAGATGATAAAGAAAAGATACGAACATAGAAAAGGAATGAGAGGTAATAGAAACTCTGTCGAATTATAATAAAGTTGTCCACTTAAAGGGATGGATAACTTGATTCTAGAGATGTTCACAATCAGCACGATGTAAGGATAGAAAAGTAAGAAGACTCCTCCCCACCCCTACCTCCATCCCTACTAACTCTTCTCCCCAGCACAAGAAAGACAAAAAAAGAAAATTATGGATTCCAGAAAACCCAAAGATAAGAGAGAAAAAAAAAAGATAAAATGTAAAAAAAAAAATTTTAAGAAAAAATAATGAAAGAAAAGAAATATGTTTAATAAACATGATAAGAAAATAAATATTTTACCCCATATTAAGGATTGTGACTGATACAAATGGGCAGGGGCGTATTTAGGATCTTGAAACATTGGGGGCTTAGCCCGGCCAAGAGATCTTAAAATGTTTACAAGATAATTTTCAATTTATTTATGAGTATAATAATAAAAATGCGAGACCTGTGCGTACCAAAAGCTGTAATTTTGCTTAGGATAATTTCGAAACATGAAATTTAAAAATTAAATTAAGAAAACTGAGGGGGTTCAATTCGTTATTTTTTATTTTCATCATAGGAAAAAACCCTAAGAAAAAAGAGCTTTGCACATACTCGGTTAAAAATGTTTTTTTTTTTTTTACCCCAAAAGGTGGCCAAAAAGCAAAAAAATCCCCTTTCAAAAAAAAATGCAATTGAAAAAATGAATTCAAAAAAAATTGGATTTGAAAAAATTGGATTTCAAAAAAATGCACTTCGAAAAAAAGCATTTCGAAAAAAAAAAATGCACTTCGAAAAAATGCACTTCAAAAAATCACTTCGAAAAAAATGCACTTCAAAAAAAACCCCAAAAAATGCATTTCAAAAAAAATGCATTCGAAAAAATCCCTTCGAAAAAAATGCACTTCGAAAAAATGCACTTCGAAAAAATGCACTTGAAAAAAATGCATTTCAAAAAAAATCCTTCAAAAAAAATGCACTTCAAAAAAAATGCACTTCGAAAAAATGCACTTCAAAAAAATGCACTTCGAAAAAAATGCACTTCAAAAAAAAATGATTCGAAAAAAATGCACTTCGAAAAAAAGCACTTCTGAAAAAACACTTCAAAAAAATCACTTCGAAAAAATGCACTTCGAAAAAAGCACTTCGAAAAAAATGCACTTCAAAAAAAATGCATTTCGAAAAATCACTTCAAAAAAAATGCACTTCAAAAAAAATGCCTTCAAAAAAAAAATGCACTTAAAAAATGCCTTCAAAAAAAATGCATTTTCGAAAAAAATGCATTTCGAAAAAATGCACTTCGAAAAAAAATGCACTTCGAAAAAAAGCATTCGAAAAAAATGCACTTCAAAAAAAATGCCTTCGAAAAAATGCCTTCGAAAAAAGCACTTCCAAAAAAAAATGCATTGAAAAAAAGCACTTCAAAAAAAATGCCCTTTCGAAAAAAATCACTTGAAAAAAATGCACTTCGAAAAAATGCACTTAAAAAAAAATGCATTTCGAAAAAATGCACTTCGAAAAAAATGCATTCGAAAAAAATGCACTTCGAAAAAGACTTCAAAAAAAATGCACTTCGAAAAAATGATTTCAAAAAAAAATGCCTTCGAAAAAAATGCATTTTTCAAAAAATGCATTGAAAAAAAAATACTTCAAAAAAAATCCTTAAAAAAAGAAAAAAAATCACTTCAAAAAAAATGCATTTCAAAAAAAATGCACTTCGAAAAAGCCCAAAAAAAAATGCATTTCAAAAAAATGCCTTCAAAAAAAAATCACTTCAAAAAAAATGCCTTCGAAAAAAATGCACTTCGAAAAAAATGCATTCAAAAAAAAATGCACTTAAAAAAAAATGCCTTCGAAAAAATGCCTTCGAAAAAAATGCATTTTCAAAAAAAATGCTTCAAAAAAAATGCCCTTCGAAAAAAATGCATTCGAAAAAATGCATTTCGAAAAAAAGCACTTCGAAAAAAATGCATTTTCGAAAAAAGCACTTGAGAAAAAATGCACTTCAAAAAAATGCCTTCGAAAAAATGCATTCGAAAAAAATGCACTTCAAAAAAATGCACTTCAAAAAATGCACTTAAAAAAAATGCACTTCGAAAAAATGCACTTCAAAAAAAATGCCTTCGAAAAAAATGCACTTCAAAAAAGAAAAAAATGCCTTCGAAAAAAATGCATTCAAAAAAAAATGCACTTCAAAAAATGCACTTCAAAAAAAATGCACTCAAAAATTTTGGGGCCTTTCGAAAAAAATGCACTTCAAAAATCACTTAAAAAAGCACTTCGAAAAAAAGCACTTCGAAAAAAATGCACTTAAAAAAAATGCCTTCGAAAAAATCACTTCAAAAAAAATCCTTTCGCAAAAAAACTTCGAAAAATGCCTTCAAAAAAATGCACATCGAAAAAAATGCATTCGAAAAAATCACTTCGAAAAATGCACTTCGAAAAAGCACTTCGAAAAATGCACTTGAAAAACCCTTAAAAAAAGGGATTTCGAAAAAATGACTTCAAAAAAATGCATTCGAAAAATGCACTTCGAAAAAATCCTTCGAAAAAATGCATTTCGAAAAAATCACTTCGAAAAATGCATTCAAAAAAAATTACTTCAAAAAAATGCACTTCGAAAAAATGACTTCAAAAAAAATGCACCGCAAAAAAAATGCACATCGAAAAAAATGCACATCAAAAAAAATGCACATCAAAAAAAATGCACTCGAAAAAAGGCACTCCGAAAAAAGCCATCGAAAAAATGCACATCAAAAAAAATGCACACAAAAAAAATCACCCCGGGAAAAAAATGCACATCGAAAAAAGAAAAAAAAGCCATCGAAAAAAGCACATCGAAAAAAATCACCCCAAAAAAATCCATGAAAAAAAAAAAAAATGCACATCAAAAAAAATGCCATGAAAAAATGCCCCCGGGAAAAAAATGCATCCAAAAAAAATGCACTCCAAAAAAAATGCCATCAAAAAAAATGCACATGAAAAAAAATGCCTCCGAAAAAAATGCCTTAAAAAAAAATGCACACGAAAAAAATGCATTTCAAAAAATCACTCCGAAAAAAAATACTTAAAAAAAAAATCACCCCGAAAAAAAATGCACTTAAAAAAAATGCACTTAAAAAAAATGCCTAAAAAAATGCACAAAAAAAAAAGCATTTAAAAAAAAAATGCTTTTAAAAAAAATGCCTGAAAAAAATGCATTCGAAAAAAATGCACTTCTGTAACTCGTGCTTATCCTCTATTTCTTTTCTTCATCTCCCCAAAAAGGGTTTTTGGGGGTTCCCTCTGTCATGCACTCCTCATTCTGTTCCTCCCCTTTTTTCCCTCCACCTCTCTCATTCCTCTAAAAAAAGGGATGCCATCAGCATACCTAATAACATCTAACCAAAAAATTGTTTTTTTTCTATCATTTTTGTTGGGCCATTGTTAATGCATTGGAATGTAATTGGTAAAGATCAAGTCATTGGTAATCAGAGCTTTCTTTTTTTTTGTGAGAAAAAAAAAAATAAAAAAAGGTATTTGAGAGCCGGGGCTATTCATAAAACATTCGGGGCTACAGCCCCCAATGCCCAGGCTTAACTACGAACCCTGCAAATGGGTACACAAATAAATGTTGATACGATTTTAAAAAAAAATAATTAACTGCTAACAATCAAATGGTTATTTTTTGGGCAGGGGGTGGTTTTAGTGGGGTTCGTACAGGTACAGCAATCAAGCTAAATTGTCCCACCCACTTTCTAGATTCTTTCACTATCTAATTTATACAATTGTACTTCATATTTTTTACTTTACTAGCGGTCTTTTTTTTTCTTTTTTTTTCCCTTGGTCAGTCCCATTCTTTTATTTTTTTCTATTTAAACAGTTACTAAGTATGCAAAAGGATTGAAAAGTGATTACATTAAGGCAGTAAGTGTTCATATGCAGCTAAATATTATAATGTAAAGAGAAAAAAATAACATTGGGTGACGCGTTCTGATTCAGTAAATAAGGTAAGATTTTTTTTCGGCGAGTGTCCTGTAATATTTTTAAGACCCACTTGAAGCCCTGGATGTACCGCACTGTGGGTCAAATGGAGCATCGCTAATATAAGGCTGGTATAATATTATAATGATAACAATAAAAGGCAATAGTAGGCTAATATAATTACAATATAAGGCAATATAAGGCTAACAACCGCGATACCAATGATTGGGACACTCTATCCTCCACATACTTTTAAGTCTCAAGGGGGACATGTACCTCCACCTTGATTTAGAAAGGAGGAGGTGAAGAGGAGGAGGAGGAGGAGGAGGAGGAGGAGAGGTAGAAGGAAGGAGGGTTTAATGTTGACGTAATAGCTATATCAGTTGTATTTTCAGTAAACAACGACCACAACCACACCACTATTTTTTTTTCACCACCATCATCATCTCACCATACCTCACACCATCACCCCACACTCACCATCACCAACCACCACCCCCACCAACAACAAAACACCCAAACAACCACCACCCCCACCCTCACCCACACCACCAACCCCCAACCAACCCCATCACCCCACCCCACCACCCACCACCACACCACCCCCACCCCACCCCCACCCCCCCACACCACCACCACCACCACACCACCACACCACCCTACCCCATCACACCACCACCCCATCACAACCCCCCCCACACACCCACCACCACCACCTCACTACCAAACCCCCACCCCACACACCACCACCACCCCTCACTACCACCACCACCACCATCATACCACCCCCCACCACCACCACCAATCACCATCACCACCCACCACCACCACCACCCCTACCACACCACACCCCTATCACCACCACACACCACCATCCACCACCACTCACCACCACCACCATACCATCACCACCACCCCACCACCACCACACCACCACCACCATCCACCACCACCACTACCACCATCACCACCACCACCACCACCATACCACCACCACCACCATCACCCACCACCACCACCTACCACCATCACCACCATCACCACCACACCACCATCCACCACACCACCACACCACCACATCAACCACCACCACCACCACACCACCATCAACCACCACCACCACCACCACCACCACCTCACCACCACACCACCACCACCACCACCACCACCCACACCACCACCATCACCACCACCACCACCACCACCCACCACCACCATCCACCACCACCACCACCACCACACCACCACCACCACCATCACCACCACCACCACCACCACCACCACCATCACCACCACCACCACCACCACCACCACCACCACCACCACCATCACCACCACCACCACCACCATCACCATACCACCACCACCATCACTACCACCACCACCACCCCTACCACCACCACCACCCTACCACCACCACTACCATCACCACCACCATCAACAGCAGCGACAGACGGATATCAAAACAAAAGGAGAAAAACTACAAAGCACAAGAAAACAGGCAGACGAAAAGAAAAGAGAGCCAAACAAAAGCACCTTTGAGAAATAAGAAACGAAATGGAAGAAAGAAAATATTCGAGGTACGTACTACCAAAGACAAAGGATGAAGAAACAAACAAACAAACAAAAATTAGTGCTTAAAGTAAACAGACAGTGCCTAGAAATTATATGAAAATAGAAATGACAGGTTTACAAAAAAAAAAGTATAAAGAAAATAGAACAAAAATCCACCACACACCTATAATAATAATGATAATGATAATAATAACTTTAATAATACTTCAAACACATCAACATTAAAGAAAACGAAGATAATGACATTAATGAGACAGAAGAGAGAGAGAGAGAGAGAGAGAGAGAGAGAGAGAGAGAGAGAGAGAGAGAGAGAGAGAGAGAGAGAGAGAGAGAGAGAGAGACAGAGACAGAGACAGAGACAGAGAGACAGAGACAGAGACAGAGACAGAGACAGAGACAGAGAGACAGAGAGAGAGAGAGAGAGAGAGAGAGAGAGAGACAGAGAGAGAGAGAGAGACAGAGAGAGAGACAGAGAGAGAGACAGAGAGAGAGACAGAGAGAGAGACAGAGAGAGAGACAGAGAGAGACAGAGAGAGAGACAGAGAGAGAGAGAGAGAGAGAGAGAGAGAGAGAGAGAGAGAGAGAGAGAGAGGAAAATGAAGTCTTTGATAGAATTTAATCACGAGCCACCCTCTAAATGAGCTCTTTCTCTGGAAGACCAAATGAAAATGTGAAGGACAGAAGGAGGGTAGGGAGGGATAGACAGAGAAGGGGGGAGAAGGATAGAGAGAAAGAGGGAGTGAAAAAAACAAATTATAAACTCAGAAAACGGCAAATTGATGAAGTTTTGGAGAGAGAGAGAGAGAGTAGAGAGAGAGAGGAGAGAGAGAGAGAGAGAGAGAGAGAGAGAGAGAGAGAGAGAGAGAGAGAGAGAGAGAGAGAGAGAGAGAAACTCCCCCTGCCAGCGACATGACAGTGTGTGTGTACACGTCCGGAGATCTCCTTGGATAATAGAGTACACACGAACACACACGTGTACACATCCTGGACGGTGTACATATGTGTGTGTGTGTGTGTGTGTGTGTGTGTGTGTGTGTGTGTGTGTGTGTGTGTGTGTGTGTGTGTGTGTGTGTGTGTGTGTGTGTGTTTTACGGATGCGTACAGGTAAACATACTTAACATGAGGAAAAATCACGTGAGTTATTCAAGGACATGAATATCCGACATGCACGTAATTTTTTTATGTTGACATGACATGCGACACACACACACACACACACACACACACACACACACACACCACACACAAAAAAACAACCCCACACACACACACCCCACACACACACACACACACACACACACATACACACACACACACCACACACACTTTCGTGACTCATCTCATTCAATTACCTTTAAATCGTCTAAAGTTGTAAAGGAAATTGATCCATCGACCTGCTGATGGATGTGTCGAGTCTCTCTCTCTCTCTCTCTCTCTCTCTCTCTCTCTCTCTCTCTCTCTCTCTCTCTCTCTCTCTCTCTCTCTCTCTCTTTCTCTCTCTCGCTCTCTTCCTCTCTCTCTCTCTCGCTCTCTTTCTCTCTCTCTCTCGGTACTTTATGGAATTGTATGCAATCTTCCAGAATTCCTCCCTAGACAGACCTGCCTAACTTACCCCAGACAATGCCTTCTATAATTAAGTAAATACAACTAGGTAAATATACACACACACACGTAGGCGTCAGAAAAACTATTATCACAATTCATAAAAATGTACGCAAGAAGATAAGTAAACAAGTTACCCTCAGTCACAATTTAAAAACAGAAAAATAAATGAAAACCCTAATTCTGGTTGAACAATTGACCTGCAAAATTATCATCTGAAGAAGAAAAGTTCATTGTTGTCTTTAAACAGATTAATAGTAAGACAACAGTACTGCGTCAACCTTGAAGAATTATGACACATTGACGCATTTAATGAAATGAATGAAATTTAACGTGAGTTTAGCTTGAACATGGATGGCAGAAAAAAAGAAAATAAATACCTAAAAAAACTCGTACAGGAAATCTAATTATCCTTTTAGGTACAACTAAGTGAGAAAAAGTTATAGTTATAAGTTAATGGAATATATATGTCGAGTAATCACCCGTTAATTCATCAGTCTCTCAGGTAGTAATTACATCGCTACTCCCTGAGGCTTAAATGCTACTAAAAGAAACTGCCTTGTAATTCTAGTCGCATCGGCATCACTTAATTAAGCTCACCTTCAGTAAAGACATAACAGCTGATTCCTCGATGCAACATTAATAAGGGATAATCATTAATGCATTGTGTCGTGAGGAAAGTGCGTCTCCGGCGGCGTCCTCAAGGCTACTGTGTTCAATCTAGTGACAGGATTGATGTGTTATGTGTGGTGCAGAATTACAAAGATAAACCTTCAACACCCCCCCACCCCCCTAACCCCCCCACCCCCACCCACACACACCTCACCCCCCCACACACACCTCACCCCCCCCCACACACACCCTACACAAGTAAGGATGTCGAGTAAGGATGTCGAGTAAGGATGTCGAGTAAGGATATCGAGTAAGGATGTCGAGTAAGGATGTACGAGTAAGGATGTCGAGTAGGAGTGAGTGTCGAGTAAGGATGTCGAGTAGGATGTCGAGTAAGGATGACGAGTAAGGATGTCGAGTAAGGATGTCGAGTAAGGATGTCGAGTAGGATGTCGAGTAAGGATGTCGAGTAAGGATGTCGAGTAAGGATGTCGAGTAAGGATGTCGAGTAGGGATGTCGAGTAGGGATGTCGAGTAAGGATGTCGAGTAAGGATGTCGAGTAAGGATGTCGAGTAAGGATGTCGAGTAGGGATGTCGAGTAGGGATGTCGAGTAAGGATGACGAGTAAGGATGTCGAGTAGGGATGTCGAGTAAGGATGTCGAGTAAGGATGTCGAATAAGGATGTCGAGTAAGGATGTCGAGTAAGGATGTCGAGTAGGGATGTCGAGTAAGGATGACGAGTAAGGATGTCGAGTAGGGATGTCGAGTAAGGATGTCGATTAAGGATGACGAGTAAGGATGTCGAGTAAGGAGTCGAGTAGGATGTCGAGTAAGGATGTCGAGTAAGGATGTCGAGTAGGATGTCGGAGGTGGTAAGGATGTCGAGTAAGGATGTCGAGTAAGGATGTCGAGTAAAGATGTCGGGTAAGGATGTCGAGTAGGGATGTCGAGTAAGGATGTCGAGTAAGGATGTCGAGTAAGGATGTCGAGTAAGGATGTCGAGTAAGGATGTCGAGTAAGGATGTCGAGTAAGGATGTCGAGTAAGGATGTCGAGTAAGGATGTCGAGTAAGGATGTCGAGTAAGGATGTCGAGTAAGGATGTCGAGTAAGGATGTCGAGTAGGGATGTCGAGTAAGGATGTCGAGTAAGGATGTCGAGTAAGGATGTCGAGTAAGGATGTCGAGTAAGGATGTCGATAGGATGTCGAGTAAGGATGTCGAGTAAGGATGTCGAGTAAGGATGTCGAGTAAGGATGTCGAGTAAGGATGTCGAGTAAGATGTCGAGTAAGGGATGCGGTAGAGTCGAAGTAAGGATGTCGAGTAAGGATGTCGAGTAAGGATGTCGAGTAAGGATGTCGAGTAAGGATGTCGATAAGGATGTCGAGTAGATGTCGATAGTGTCGAGTAAGGATGTCGAGTAAGGATGTCGAGTAAGGATGTCGAGTAAGTCTATCGAGTAAGGATGTCGAGTAGGGATGTCGAGTAGGGATGTCGAGTAGGGATGTCGAGTAAGGATGTCGAGTAAGTCTATCGAGTAAGGATGTCGAGTAAGGATGTCGGGTAAGGATGTCGAGTAGGGATGTCGAGTAGGGATGTCGAGTAGGGATGTCGAGTAAGGATGTCGAGTAAGGATGTCGAGTAAGGATGTCGGGTAAGGATGTCGAGTAAGGATGTCGAGTAAGATGTCGAGTAAGGATGTCGAGTAAGGATGTCGAGTAAAGATGTCGAGTAAGAGGAGATGACGAGTAAGGATGTACGGTAAGGATGACGAGTAAGGATGTCGAGTAAGGATGTCGAGTAAGGATGTCGAGTAGGGATGTCGAGTAGGGATGTCGAGTAAGGATGTCGAGTAAGGATGTCGAGTAAGGATGTCGAGTAAGGATGTCGAGTAAGGATGTCGGGTAAGGATGTCGAGTAAGGATGTCGAGTAAGGATGTCGAGTAAGGATGTCGAGTAAGGATGTCGAGTAAGGATGTCGAGTAAGGATGTCGAGTAAGGATGTCGAGTAAGGATGTCGAGTAAGGATGTCGAGTAAGGATGACGAGTAAGGATGACGAGTAAGGATGACGAGTAAGGATGTCGAGTAAAGATGTCGAGTAAGGATGTCGAGTAAAGATGTCGAGTAAGGATGTCGAGTAAGGATGTTGAGTAAGGATGTCGAGAAAGGATGTCGAGTAGGGATGTCGAGTAAGGATGTCGAGTAAGGATGTCGAGTAAGGATGACGAGTAAGGATGTCGAGTAAGGATGTCGAGTAAAGGGTTGGCTAATTGGTTTACGGTTCGAAGTAGATGCTTTAGGCGTGGTTGGCATTTACAGGTGAATTAGTATTGAAATAGATATAACTACATGCTAATCACTACAACCGGAATACACTTAAATTACTATAGCTCAGACTCAAACACAAACCATCTCCCGCGAACCAAAATAATTGTGTGATGATTCTCTCTCTCTCTCTCTCTCTCTCTCCTCTCTCCTCTCTCTCTCTCTCTCTCTCTCTCTCTCTCTCTCTCTCTCCCCTTCCTTCCTTCCTTCCTTCCATCCATTCTTCCTTCCTTCCATCCATTCTTCCTTCCTTCCTTCTTCCATTCATTCATTCCTTCCTTCTATTCTTCCTTCTCTCTCTCTCTCTCTCTCTCTCTCTCTCTCTCCTCTCTCTCTCTCTCTCTCATCTCCTCTCTCTCTCTCTCTCTCTCTCTCTCTCTCTCTCTCTCTCTCTCTCTCTCTCTCTCTCTCTCTCTCTCCACGTCAGGGCAAACTAATGTCTCCCCCTCCTTCTAGACGCCGGACGTGAGTGAATGAATCAAAAGGGTCACTTTGCTGACGATCCTTAATGAAAGGCCAACCTTATCAGCGTGGAGTGAGGAGGAGAATAAGGTTGAAGGAGGACCCAGTGACGAAGAGAGAAAGAGAGAGAGGAGAGAGAGGGGAGAGAGAGAGAGAGAGAGAGAGAGAGAGAGGAGAAGAGGGAGAGAGAGAGAAGGAGAGGAGGGAGAGAGAGAGAGAGGAGAAGGAAGGAGTCAAGGTTGATGTTCAAGGAGTAAGGAAGATGATGGCAAAGGTCGAGAAGGAGGGGAAGTGGGTTAAGGAAGAGGGGAAGGAAGGAGATAAGAGATTAAGGAGGGGATAGGAGCATAAAGGCAGCGGATAACACAAGGCCTACCAGCTTATAAGGAAGAGAGGAGAGGAAGGAAGGGAGTAAGGGAGTACGACGCAGAGGAGGTGGTAGAATATGTGGGGAGAGAAGGTAATTGAGGAAGGAGAAAATAAAAGCGGAAGGAAGTGGGAGAAGTGAAAGAGAGGGGAGGTTATGGAGAGAGAGAGAGAGAGAGAGAGAGAGAGAGAGAGAGAGAGAGAGAGAGAGAGAGAGAGAGAGAGAGAGAGAGAAACACAAACAGATGGAAAGAGACACAGACCCAGACACAGAGAGAGAGACAAAGACAGACAGACATACATAGACAGACAGACAGACAGACATACAGACAGACAAACAGAGACAAAGAGAACACACACACACACACACACACACACACACACCACCGAAGTACAGTAAGTGAAGAAATGATAAAAGGAAATATCAATCAAATCAACAATTCCATGTAAATATTCTACTACCGTGTTTATCATGATCAAAATTTCTTCAGGCGTAACTAAAGATATCATAAAACAAAGGAAAATAAAGTGTGTGTGTGTGTGTGTGTGTGTGTGTGTGTGTGTGTGTGTGTGTGTGTGTGTGTGAGGGTAGCCGGGGCGATGGCTTAAGAGCTTAGATCACCCTATCCCCTCTCTATCCCTCCCTCTCCCTCTCCCTCTCTTCCCTAACCCTCTCTTCCTTTTTCTCTTAGCCTCGTCGGATATGCAGGAACCCAAATGGGAATGGAGGGAAGGGAGAGAGGGAAGGGGAAGGGAAGGAAGGGAGGAGGGAAGGGAGGGAAGGGAAGGGAGGGAAAGGAGGGAAGGGAGGGACAAAAGGAGGAAGACAGGAACAGGAGAGAGAGAGAGAGAGAGAGAGAGAGAGAAGAGAGAGAGAGAGAGAGAGAGAGAGAGAGAGAGGTGTGAGAGTGAGGGGAAGGAGGGGAAAACATGCCGGTTGGGATTAAAGGAAAGGATATTCTGTGGAGGGGAGAAAGGAAGGGGAAAGGAAAATGTAAACACTGGAAGAAGGGAATAAATGGAGGAGGAGGAAGAAGTAGAGGAAGAGAATAAGGAAACAAATGGGATTCAGAGATAAATGTGTTATGATGGTAAACAAAAAATTGGAATCTAATGTGATGTTAACATATTTACAGTGTTATTCTCTCTTATTCTCTCTCTATTATTATCTCTTATGCTTTCTCTCTATTATTCTTTCTATCTCTCTCTCTCTCTCTCTCTCTCTCTCTCTCTCTCTCTCTCTCTCTCTCTCTCTCTCTCTCTCTCTCTCTCTCTCTCTCTCTCTCTCTCACGCCACACTAACATCAATTACGGAGGTGGAAAACATACAGCCTACGTGTGGACATGCAAGACATCGCTAAGTATTCTCTCCACACACACACACACACACACACACAACACACACACACACACACACACACACGTAAGTCCTCATAATCTTCATCTTCTCTGGGATAGGCTGAGGTAAACAGCATGTATGAGGACGTGAGAGAGAGAGAGAGAGAGAGAGAGAGAGAGAGAGAGAGAGAGAGAGAGAGAGTGTGTGTGTGTGTGTGTGTTTAGTTACCATTCATCTACACATTTACTCCTAAACAAACAGCAGAATCAGTCAGTAAGTGCCAAGAATCACCTCCTTTGGCCATTTTACCTCGCGCGCCGATGTGTCACACAATAACCTTGCAGTCCCCCTTAAAAATAAAAAGAAAACGGGACAGAAAATGAAGCACTCTCACGAAATGTCTCCCCTGCTATGCTACTATTCCACACAGACAACGAATCCCACGAATCGCTACGAATTGATAAATTTTAGGATTCGTAGTTGAATCGTAATCAGTTCGTGAAGTTCTTAAACTGATTCGTATTTATTCGTAGTCAGTTCTTGCAATTCTTGAGGGATCGGGAATCGTGGCAAAAGTTTTGAGCTGTTCAAAATTTTGGCCACGAACTCCCTATTCCAAAAAATCGTAGTTAATTCTTAACAAATTCGTAGTGCATTCTTAGGCTTCGTAACTGAATCGTAATCGATTCGTAGGCATTCGTAGGTATTCTTAACTCATTCGGGGATTCGTGAATTCGTGGCTTGACCACGAATCGGCTACGAATCTTTCACGAATCACGAATACACGCCGAAGCAGGCGTGGCCGGACAGTTTGCCTACGGACAATTTGCCTACGGACAATTTGCCTACCGGACATTTTGCCTACCGGACAATTTGCCTACGGACACTTTGCCTACGGACACTTTGCCTACGGATACTTTGCCTACGGAGAGTTTGCCTACCGGACATTTTGCCTACCGGACAATTTGCCTAGGGACACTTTGCCTACGGACACTTTGCCTACGGACAATTTGCCTACGGACAATTTGCCTACGGACAATTTGCCTCTGTTTCCACAGGAAAAAATTTCTTAACCTTGGACAGTTATAGTGATAACCCTACCGTAGATAACAATATAGTCGCCAGCTGCAATAATGTCGCCAGGCGCCAAATATTACGAATTATAGCATCACTACTGATGTGAATGTGCCACTGAAGATGATACACAGTCTCTCTCTCATCACAGTCAGTGATGATATACACTCTCTCTCTCTCTTCAATTCAATTCAATTCAATTAAAGTAGTTTATTAGCCATATAAATATATACAAAGCTTGATCATATGGGTATATAATATACATGGTATATAAACATCTCTCTCTCATCTCTCTCATTCTCTCTCTCTCTCTCTCTCTCTCTCTCTCTCTCTCTCTCTCTCTCTCTCTCTCTCTCTCTCTCTCTCTCTCTCTCTCTATTTCTCGCTCCTCTATTTCTCGCTCCTTCTCTCTCTCGCTCCTTCTCTCTCTCGCTCCTTCTCTCTCTCGCTTTTTTTTCTCGCGCTTTTTTTCTCTCTCTCTCTCTCTCTCTCTCTCTCGATAAGCCGACAGTTTGGTCAAGATCATGAAGCTTTCAGAAAGAGGAGTGCGTGTGTGTGTGTGTGTGTGTCCAACTGAGGCAAGGCCAAGGAACTGAGGTGTCTACTTGTGATGGAATGTGAGGGAGATTGGAGTCTCTCTCTCTCTCTCTCTACACCAACTCACTAAGAAAGTAACAGGAGTATTAATGTTCATAAATAGAGTGAAAGACTTATTTGACAAGGACACCAGAGTGATTGTTATACATACACTAGTGTTAAGTCTAATTAATTACGGACTCAAGATATGGGGCAACACCAATGAAACCCTCATGCAGCAAGTACAAAAACTGCAAAACTTCGCTGCCAAAGTGGCTGCTGGGGGTTACAAAAGACGCGACCGTGCGACTCCTGTGATACAAGAACTTAAGTGGATAAAGATGAAAGAAAAAGTGAAATTTGATCAATGCATGATGGTATATAAAGTGACCCATAAGTATTATCCTGAGTGGCTATTGAACTTACCATTTGTAACACAGATAAATGACTGCATAACAAGACAAAATCGAAACCTATTTGTCCCAAGAGTGAACACAGACAATGGTGCCCGTTCTTTATTAGTAAGTGGACCGAGAGCATGGAACAAGCTCCCTTCTAATATAAAAGAACTCCCGTCACTCACGAGTTTCAAAAAAGCCTTAACTACTTACGCTCTTCAAGGTGGCCTTTGCTAAGAATTTTCAAATATCATAATTATTTATACACTATGCTTTATTATGTATATACATATATGTATTATGTCTTATTATGTAAGTAATCTACATTCCTCCATGTAACTATATTTCACCATGTATATGTTATTTTTAGTAAGTAAGAGAAAAGCCATTGTACATTAATGGAATAAAGCATTCTCTCTCTCTCTCTCTCTCTCTCTCTCTCTCTCTCTCTCTCTCTCTCTCTCTCTCTCTCTCTCTCCCTCTCTTCTCCTCTCTCTCTCTCTCTCTCTCTTCTTTCTTTCTTCTCCCTCCCCTCCTCCTCTCTCTCTCCCCTCTCTCTTCTCTCCTCTCTCCTCTCTCCTTCTTCTCTCTCTCTCTCTCTCTCTTCCTCTTCCTTCTTCTTCTCTCCCTTCTCCATCCTTCTTCCTTCTTTTCTTCTCTTCATCTTCCTCCTTTCTCTCTTACTCTTCACTCTTTAATCTCTCTATTCCCTCCTATTTCTTTTTTTCTCTCTCTATTTCTGTCACTGAACGAAGTATATGGTCAGGAGAGAGAGAGAGAGAGAGAGAGAGAGGGGGGGGGTAACGTGATATGCGGGAGACTTCCAAACGCTCTACCTCCGTCTACCTCCTCGTCCTTCCTCTGTCTACGTCACTATCTGACCTGAGTTGCCGGATGCGCGGCCCGATTTTTTTTTCGTATACGGAGTGGGTTTACTTGGTATAGTTACTTTGGACTATAATCTACCCTGTTTCAGCGTTGTTTTATGCTTTGTTTCTGCAAGTATATACGGTTTCAAATTTCACTACTAGTTTTTTTTTTCGGGCGACGACGACGGCCGGAGGACACTCTAAACATCAACACTAGATGGCGACCTTAGTGTAGCCCGTTATCAACGTCGCCACTCTGTTTTAGTTTTGTAATTTGTTCATTTATAGCCATAATATGATACAGATGAAGACACAAAATGACACACTCTCCAGATAGCCCCTTCTAACTTTCCTGAAATGAAATGTAAGTATTAACGCCACCACACGTCTGTAAATGAAAAAGATATGTTCTCCTGGTGACTTTAGTGTTATCTACGGTAGCGAACAACTGCTTCATAAACAAGTGAGGTTATTCTTGATAAATCGTTATCAACCTAAACAGTGTGTCCCTACAGCTAGTAAAGAAGTGGTATATTGTAGCATAGATAACAGTAGAACTGAATGTGACACTCCGCAACTACGCGCGCTGGACGCTGCAGTACTGGCCCCATGGCCAGTCTGCTGGCCCATTAACTTGCTGCATATGACAATCATATAGACTGGTTTATCAGTATATATGATATACTGTTATCTTCGTAAATGTTTGTTCTATAATACTATCAAATAACAACGTATGGTGGCGTTAATACTTACATTTCTACATTCATGATTTCAGGAAAGTTAGAAGGGGCTATCTGGAGAGACTGTCATTTTGTGTCTTCATCTGTATCATATTATGGCTATAAATGAACAAATTACAAAACTAAAACCGAGTGGCGACGTTGATAACGGGCTACACTAAGGTCGCCATCTAGTGTTGATGTTTAGTGTCCTCCGGCCGTCGTCGTCGCCCGAAAAAAAACGAGTAGTGAAATTTGAAACCGTATATACTTGCAGATACAAAGTATAAAACAACGCTGAAACAGGGTAGATTATACAGTCATGATATAAACTACTGTGTATCATCTTCAGTGGCACATACACATCAGTAGTGATGCTATAATTCGTAATATTTGGCGCCTGGCGACATTATTGCAGCTGGCGACTATACTGTTATCTACGGTAGGGTTATCACTATAACTGTCCAAGGTAAAGAAATTTTTTCCTGTGGAAACACTGAGGCAAAGTATCCGTAGGCAAAGTGTCCGTAGGCAAAGTGTCCGTAGGCAAATTGTCCGTAGGCAAATTGTCCGTAGGCAAAGTGTCCGTAGGCAAAGTGTCCGTAGGCAAATTATCCGGTAGGCAAAATGTCCGGTAGGCAAACTGTCCGTAAGCAAACTGTTCGGTAGGCAAATTGTCCGTAGGCAAATTGTCCGTAGGCAAACTGTCCGTAGGCAAACTGTCCGGGTACCGAAGCAGGTACGAGCAAGTAAGAACTATCTACAAATTCACGATTATGATATGAATGTCATAAACATGTACTTAGATAAGTATTTCTGTCTTTGAGTTTGATATAATAATAATAAAACTTGAAAAAGGAGTTCAAAATCCAAAGTCCAAGTTTTGGGTACTTGAAATTTATTACTAATTTTTTTAATAAAATTAACATTTTAGTGGTAAAAACGAGCATTTTTAAACACTAATAACATATATAGTAAAACATTTTAACATCAAAATATCAACAGTCATCATTCAATTAACATTCACTCTTGCTAGTCTGTGTTGCCACGAAACTGAACCTGCTTCACTGTTAAAATATGCCTTAAGATAGTCCCTCATCACTTTGCCCACACGATTGTCTCTGTTAGGTGCCTGGACCTGGGGTATCTCCTCCACCTGTTGGTTTGCCCTCCAGGCACTAGGGATGATGTTGTGGTCCTCATCCTCCCGGTCCACCTCTGCATTTCCAATGGTAGGGAACCTGATCCTGAGTAAGTTGTGGAGGATGACTCCTGTCTCCACCAGTAACCGCACCACATCAGGTCCTTGTTCCAGGGTGCCCAGGAAGCATCTCCATCTGTTGGCCAGTATTCCGAAACCATTCTCCACCACACGTCTGCCCCTGGAAAATCTGTAGCTGGCCACAAGCATGTCATTGTCCAGACCCCTCCTGCCATAGGGTTTCATGAGGAAAGTCCTCAGGGGAAAGGCATCATCCCCCAGGATGTAGTAGGGTGTGTCTCTGTCATCATTGGGCAGGGGATCGCTGTCAGGGAAGTTTATGGTGTTGTCATCAATGCACTCTTTCAGTTTTGAAGCACCAAACAGCTGTCCGTCGGATTGATGACCTTCTCCACCAGTGTCTATCCAGATAAAATTATAATCTGCATCCACAAGGGCCAGCAGCACCACGGAGAAGAAGCCTTTGTAGTTGTAGAACACACTGTCTGAGTTGTGTGGTTTCCTGATGGCTATGTGCTTGCCATCCAAGGCCCCCAGGGCATGAGGAACATTCCACCGGTCTTGGAACTGCTGGGCAATGGCCTTCCAGTCCTCCTGGGTCCTTGGCAGTGGCATGACTTCATCTTTCAGCTCCTGTATGATGGCCTGACAGACTTCCTGCACACTCCATACCACTGTGCTGTAGCCACATCGGAAGTCATACTGGAGGGTGTGATACCGGTCTCCTGTAGCCAGGTGTCTGAGGGTCATGGCCAGCTTCATTACGGCATCTAGGGCTGGTCTCATGTGGGTGTCCCTCCTCTGGATGACTGGCCTAATCCTGTTGAGTAGCTCATCAAACATGTGGGGTGGCATTCTCACATAGTTGGCAAAGGCATTCTCATCTTCCACTCTCAGCTCCTGCATCAGTCTGTTGTAGTGACCATATTCTAGCCTTCTAGCTGGTGTCAGCCAGGTCTAACCCACCACCTGAGGGCTCTTCTCCTTCTTCTTTGAAGCAGTCTTCTTCTAGCTATCAGCAGTTGGTGTTGATACTCCAGTTCCAGGGCCAGTACTACAGCTGCTCTACGTTGAACATCCATTTTGGAACTGATGCCCAAGCAAGGGTGAGGGCCTTTTTATACTATCTTGAGGGAAAATCCCACGAACTGTCAAGAATAGTCACGAATTCAATTTTAATCGTACCTGATTCGTAGATGCATTTGGCCTATTCTTAACTGATTCGTAACTGATTCCTAACGTTCGTGCAGTATTCGTAATCGATTCTTGTAAATCGTAGTGACTTCTTGACAATATTCGTGCGATTTGAGTCGAATCGAGCCGAATCCCACGAATATTCGTAACTCTATCGTACCTGTATCGTAACTGAATCGTACAGCGTCACGAATTGGACTATAAATATAAAATTAATTGGCAAAATTCCACGATTCTCACGAATCCTAAAAAATTTCAATTCGTAGCGATTCGTGGGATTCGTGGTCTGTGTGGAATAGTAGCATAGACCTTCCCTTCCTAGCTCTTGTGACCTTGTCCTCTTCTCTTTTCTAACTAATCTCCCTCTAACCTCCTCAACTTACTTTCCTCTAACTCACCACTTTCATGTAGTACAGTATACATCCTTACCTCTATCATCTTTCCTCCCATCTCCTCTCCCTCTCTCTCTCCCTTCGATTCAATTTCCGCCACTACTTCCATTACCTTTCCCCTTGATCTATTTTACTTCCACAACTCCCATTTTTTTAGTCT
Organism: Chionoecetes opilio; assembly: GCA_016584305.1. NCBI lineage: Eukaryota > Metazoa > Arthropoda > Malacostraca > Decapoda > Majidae > Chionoecetes > Chionoecetes opilio. The sequence goes on from JACEEZ010019388.1 coordinate 19,418, forward strand.
CCCCCTCCTGCCACCCCCCACTTCCCCCCCTTGCCTGCCTCCCCCCCTGCCCGCCAAAACACCCCCCAATGACTCCTTTGAGCATCACCCTGAAAACAACGACCCTAAACTTACAACGACTTCACTCATGGCTATCAACTTGGGAATACTACGTAACTTTTAGCCATCCCCATGAATGCTTCCACTTCCTTAGTATTACAGGCGTATTTATCTATGCTCCTCCTCCTCCTCCTCCTCCTCCTCCTCCCCCCTTCTCTTCCTCCCCCTCCTCCTCAAAATTTTCGTTCACTTCATTTTCTTGTGTTTTTTGCTTATTCCTTTTTTTCTTGTACCTTCTCCAGCATCACCTCTACCTCTTCTTCCTCCTTCTCTTCCTCTTCCTATTCTTCTTCTACTTAATTTTCTTTTCTTTTATGCTTCTTCCTTTTGTTGTTCTTGTACTATCTCCTCCAACATCACATCCTCCTCCTCATATTTTTCATTACCATCTTCCTCCTCCTACTCTTCATTACTATCCTCTTCCTCCTCCTCCTCCTCCTCCTCCTCCTCCTCCTCCTCTCCTCCCCCCTCCTCCTCCTCCTCCTCCTCCTCTCCTCCTCCTCCTCCTCTCCTCTCTCCTCCTCCTCCTCCTCCTTCCTCCCTCTCTTTTCTCCTCAACACTTAATGTTCTTTTTTCTTCTCCTTTTCTTCTTTTTTTCCTCAAACACCACATCCTCCTCCTATTCTTCATTATCGTCTTCCTCCTCCTCCTCCTCTCCTCCTCCTCCTCCTCCTCTTCCTACAAAGGGGCGCAGGTGATGTTGCACGTTTTGATTTAGAAGGAAGACTAAGGAAGAGGGAGGAGATTGAAGGTCTGAAGGAAGGAAGGAGGTGGGGGGGAGGGTGTAGTAATTACGGGAGGCCTGTAGGCGTTCTGATCCTATTATCAAGCTTTGAAGGAAGGGACGTTGAGGCTGGCTGACGACTGAGTGACTGGGAAGTTTGGAAGAAGAGGGTAAAGGAGTGCAAAATAATAATAAAAGGAGGAAAAGAGAATAAAAACAAATTGTTTGTCTGAGTAGGTAATGGCGCGCAACAAAAGTTCTGAACACTTACTGCCTTAAAGTAATCGTCCAGACCCATTTTTTTTTTGCATAAATATGTTGAATGTTCATTCAAAACACCTAATCCACACAAAAAAAATTCATTTCCACGCCTTATTTCCGTAAAAACACGACTTTTGTAAAAAGCGCGGGAAAAAAGTTTCATCCCTCCAACAGGCCCGCGAATATTATTGATGACGTCATGTGAGGTGTTCACCAAGAGAGAGAGAGAGAGAGAGAGAGAGAGAGAGAGAGAGAGAGAGAGAGAGAGAGAGGATGCTGGAGTCCTTCAAGAATCTGCTATTATTTACTTTATTATTATCTACCTTTTAAGCCATCTGTGTGATTAATAACTGCTTAAATAAAAAATATATAAAAAAACAGTTAAGTGTATATACTAAGGGTAAAGGGTGTGTGGGGAGGGAAACTAGTATATAAAAAGGAAGAAAAACAATGCAAGGGACAAGATGATTAACAGGAAGAGGAGGACGAAGAGTAATATGAAAACATTTCCAATAACACAAACGATAGGTGGTAGTGGAGGGAGAGGAGGTGGGGGAGAGGAGGTGGAGGGAGAGGAGGTGGAGGGAGAGGAGGTGGAGGGAGAGGAAAGATAAAGAAAAAAGGAGAGGAAGTGGAGCACGAGGAGGAAAGGAAATAATGATAAGAAGAAAAATAAGAAGATGTAAGAGACGACGACGATGATGATGATGATGATGATAAACACTCACAACACCACTATCATAGAAGCGCAATAGAAAAACACACAAAAAAAGTCTCATTATAAAAAACATCTAGACACACTCAGTAAAGAAGGAATTCCAGGCTGCAACACGGCAGTAATTGCCTTCCCCGACCGGCCGACACTGCACACCTGACTGCTGACCCACGCTGACAGGTTGATATCACACAATACAGAATAAAAACAATAGAACACAACAACAACAAAAAGTATACTATAACAAGAAAAAATATGATGTTCGTGTCATTTTTCTCACCCTCTTTTTTTTTTATTTAACTTTAGTCTAAGTCTAGTTAGTTTAGTTCTTGTCTTTCTAGTCTATGTTTCTTATACGTGTATGAAAATAATTACATAATACAATTAAGGAAAATACAATAACATGGAAAAATGATTCAGATATTCATGTCCTTTTTTCTTATTTCAATTATTTGCAAGATTTTGTTTCCTTTAAGTTCTATATTTCAGTTTTTTTCACAGTATCGCTATAATTATCAAGAAGGTAGAGATGCTGCAAAGGGCATCATCCTTCTTCTCTCTTCTTTTCCTCTCTTCCTATCTTCCTTTTCCTTTCCTTCATTATCCCTTTTTCTTAATTCCTTACTCCTCTACCTCACACTCCTTCCTTACCTACATCACCTTCTTCTTTCTTCTTCCTTCCTTCCTTCCTGTTCTCACTCCATCATTCTATTATCTCTTCCTACCTCTGATTATTTAGTTTCTCTTGCATTCCTTCTTCCCGCCTTTCCACCATCCTTCCGTCCGATCTCCCTCTCCTCCCGCCTTTCTCTTCTTTTATTTCCTGCTTTTCTCACTCCGATATCCTGCCCACCTCCCGCCTTCGAAGCATATCTCTCTCTCTCTCTCTCTCTCTCTCTCTCTCTCTCTCTCTCTCTCTCTCTCTCTCTCTCTCTCTCTCTCTCTCCTTTTTTTTCACCCTCCTCCTTCCCTCCATCGCTCTATCCAGAAACACAGCGGTAGAAAATATGGAACCCGCCGCGCCAGCAACGAGAGGCTAACACTATTATTCTCTCTCTCTCTTTTTTCTCACATTCTACAAAATTCATTCTATTTAGAGAAAGGATTCTTCATTTACTATACGTGAATAAAATTATTTGCGCGCGCGCGCGCACACACACACACACACACACACAGCACACACACACACACACACACACACACACACACACACACACACACACACACATCATCTCATCATTATCATCATCATCAACTGCCTTCGTTACCAGTTACAAGTTACCACCAGCCACCAGTAACATACCTAAAAAAAACTTGTAACATAACCTGCATCAATTTAGTTTTTGCTATTTTATTCCCAGACTATAACGTGAATACTTCCAACTTGACTTCCTTCCCTAATCCATGTTGCCCTGTTCTTGTCTCGTCATGTTACGCCGCCCCATTATTCTTGCCGCTCCTCTCTTAAGGGCTCCTCTTTTATATAAGCTTTCCTTGTGGAACGTTGGCGAGGCTACAAGTTTTTGATCCATTAGGTTAAAGTGGCAGCAAAAAAATATTATAAAAAGTAGATCATCTGTTATTGTAAAAGTGGCAGCCAAAAAATTATATGAAATAGATCGTCTGTTATTGTTAAAGTGGTAGCCCCAAAAAAAATCATATGAAATAGGTCGTCTGTTATTGTTAAAGTGCTAGCCCCAAAAAATATATATAAAGTAGATCTTGGGTTAAAGTGGCAGTCCAAAAAAGTATATATAGTAGATCTTAGGTTAAAGTGGCAGCCAAAAAAAATTACATAAAGTAGATCTTAGGTTAAAGTGACAGCCCAAAAAAATTAAAAAGTAGATCTTAGGTTAAAGTGGCAGCCAAAAAAAATATGAAAAGTAAATCATCTGTTATTGTTAAAGTGGCAGCTAAAAAAGTTATAATAATAAATAATCTGTTATTGTATCTAAAATTTGTTTATATTTATCTAATTATTATTCATCTGCATTCATTCAATATTCATATTATTCATCAATTCATCATAATTATTTATCTAAAGTTTGTTTCACAGTTTTGCTCATAAAATAGTATATGGGAAGCACTTTATCCCAGGCCAAGATTCATTGCTTTGCTGTGTAATATACTTTGATTGTTGTGTTTTTAATATGCAACTCTTTCCATAACGAAGGGAAACTTTGTGAGTACTAGGTTACATACATACTTGCTGATATTAGCCCGTCAGGGTGGCAAGGTTGGTAGAGACGCGAGTTCGCAATGTGCAGCGTCCCTGTGCATTCGGTCAGCGGTTCGAGTCCGCCTAGTTCGTGCTGACGTAGCGGCGCTTTGTATAGTCAATAACCTTGTAGTTGGTACTTGCAAAGTGTCTAGATAGGATGAAAATCTTATCTTATCTTGCTGATATTACTACTATTTTTTTCTTACTCACTACGTTATTTCTTACCTCTCTCTTTACTCACACACACACACACACACACACACACACACACACAAGCGCGCGCGCGCGCGCACACACACGCGCACACACACGAACACCAACACTATCACACCACCATCATTCCACTACCACCACCACCACCACACCCCCACCACCGCTTACATCTCTCTTTCCACACACACACGTGCACACATACACGAGCACCACCACTATCACCACCACTCCCACCACACTACCACCACACTACCACTACACCACTCCATCACCACCACCATCTCTCATCTCTCTCTCCTACCCAGCGTGGCCTCCCAACAATGACTCCTCGTTTTTGCTGGTGTTTAAGCCTCCGCACCATCAAAGAGTGATGCACCACGCACTGTAATGTAAAATTAAAATACCTACACCAGCATGTTTTAGCCTTGCCTCTCTGGCTCACGGGCAGAATTTGCATTTTTACATTTGCATTTGAGAGAGAGAGAGAGAGAGAGAGAGAGAGAGAGAGAGAGAGAGAGAGAGAGAGAGAGAAGAGAGAGAGAGAGAGAGAGAGGAAGGAAAGGGGTTGTGGGAGAAAAAATGAACGGTGAAAGAGCGAGAGAAAAAGAGGCACAGACCGATTAACACACACACACACACACACAGACACACACACACAGACACACACACACACACACACAGACACACACACACACACAGACACACACACACACACACACACACAGACACAGACACACACACACACACACACACAGACACACACACACACAAGCAAATGAACACAAAGCAATAAAGGCTGCCAATACACCTGAAAATGAAGAAAAAAGAATAACGCAATGCACCTGGATGACTGCGAGGACATTTGACATACAAACGAAGCAGTCACAAATGAAATGTTGGCTGTAATATTCGCCGAGAGAATAATGAGGGCGAGGAGCAACACAAGGCGCCACCGACACACGCCACCGACACACGCCACCGACACACACCAAGGGAAACGCAATTTGAAGCAGAAAGAAATAAGGAAGGAAGACAAAGAGCGAAATGTTCCTGTTACTCATATATATGCATTTTTATGAAGATTATTTTCACATAAACAACTATATATACACTTTTCTCCTCATCTTATATTCTCTTCTTAATCTCAAGTACATTTCCGTCGACATTGAAAAATAACGAAAAGACTGAATACTATACTTCGCTAATCAGTAAAATAACGTTATGGAACATGAAAGAAAACCTATAGAGAAATAAAACAAGATTGATTGATTGACATGCCAGAAAAAGGGGGTAGTGGGATGTGTCAGAAAATCAAACAAGAAAAACGAAAGACATCGCCATGCTTACGTTCAGCCAGCACTCGTTCTCTACAGGCTCGCTACAACATTGTATGGACATTCACTGCAGCTTTGTACGGGCCGCCTCATCACGGATTATCGCGATCAAAAAACAAAACAAGAATTATATATTATCCAATAGTTTTACCGCTTGAAGTCTGTAATACAAAAATCCACATCGGAATACTGAACGTTTTGTGTGTGTGTGTGCATGTGTGTGTGTGTGTGTGTGTGTGTGTGTGTGTGTGTGTGTGTGTGTGTCACTCTACCTCGCCCTCGACCCCTGCCGCTGCCCCACCTGTCGGAGGAGGACCGCCAGGACATCCTGAAGCAGCAGTGGCTCTCCGATGCCGTGATGGATCTGGCGCAGGAAATGGTCCGCCGGTGGCGTCCCGAGGCTCGCGTGCTGCACGCCTGCGCGGGAGCCTTCACGCCGGAGCCCCTGGACCCCGCTGACGACGCGCTGTTTCTCTAGATCCTCAGCAGGTCCATGCCGTCCTCGGTTGCCTCGCTGGAGGAGTACCTCCGCCCCGCGGGGGGGCACTGGCTGGTGGCCTCGCTGGAGGAGTACCTCCGCCCCGCGGGGTGGCACTGGCTGGTGGCCTCGCTGGAGGAGTACCTCCGCCCCGCGGGGTGGCACTGGCTGGTGGCCTCGCTGGAGGAGTACCTCCGCCCCGCGGGGGGGCACTGGCTGGTGGCCTCGCTGGAGGAGTACCTCCGCCCCGCGGGGTGGCACTGGCTGGTGGCCTCGCTGGAGGAGTACCTCCGCCCCGCGGGGTGGCACTGGCTGGTGGCCTCGCTGGAGGAGTACCTTCGCCCCGCGGGGTGGCACTGGCTGGTGGCCTCGCCGAGCGCGGCTGCCTCCGCCTGTATGCCTGTGCGTACAGCAGAGTCTCGCGCTCCGCCAAGACCCTGCCTGGTGCACCACCTGCCGGGCCTACACGCCAGCCCCGGCCTGGCCCTCCCCTACGTGCAGCAGCTGCAGCAGCGGCACTCGTACAGCTGCGGCGTGTGCGCCATCGCCTTGGCGTTCAGCATCGCGCTGGGCCAAGACCCTGCCACGCGGCCCAGTGACAGGGACAAAGTGGCGAGCAGGGGCAGCTGCGGCCCTTCCCCTTCCCCTGCACCTCCGCGTGGGACTGCCAGCGCGGGGGTGACGTCCCCCTCTCCATAACCGTCCCGCAGAAATGTTGTGTGTGTGTGTGTGTGTGTGTGTTTGTATGAATGTGTGTGTATGTGTATGTATATATGTATGTATGCATGTATGTGTATGTATGTATGTATGTGTATGCATGTATGTATGTGTGTATGTATGCATGTGTGTATGTATGTGTGTGTGTGTATGTATGTATGTATGTATGTGTGTGTGTGTGTGTGTGTGTATGTGTGTGTGTGTGTGAGCTACACTGTCGAGGTTGGAGTATTATGTAGCCATGAGTATTACATAGGAACTTGGAACATAGGAACTTGGAACATAGGAACTTGGAATGAGATGAGATCTTGGAGATGGATGAGCGGGTGACCAATGAACAGTGACGTGAGAGTTAGCGGTGAGGTTGGAGTTAAGAAGAATAGAACTTCGTATGAAGAACGGTATACCGAATAAAACGGTATGCCCAATTATGGTCATCTTCACAAAAAAAATCCTTAATACCGAGCCCTATGGTGTTCTGCGAGGAGTGAGTATAGGCAGATTGTACCCGGGAGGCTGACAGAATGCATCCCTGTGCTTCTTCCCCCGCCGCCCCCCTTGTGGTTCTGACGCCAGAGCGCGTCGCCGCGCTGATAGCGCACAGCAGGATGGTGTTGGGGTCGGGAGCGTCGTGCACGGCGTTCCTGGTGGACGTGGAGGGCGAGCCGTGCTGCCTCAAGGTGGCCAAGGACAAGCTCGACGCGGCAACGTTCCGGAAGGAGTTCGACATTCTGATGGTGCTGGACGGGGCGGCCGGCGCCCCCCTGCCGCGGGTCACCAGCTTCGGCTTCCCGGCCCTCCTCACCACCTTCTGTGGCAAAAACACTTTCTTCCAGCTGCACCAAGTCGCACCCACAGACGTGCACAAGTTTTTTGCCTTCCTGTAGCTGGTGCGAGACGTGCAGCAGCTGCACGCCTTCGGCTACACACATAATGACATCAAAGAAAACAACGTCGTGCTGCGTCGGGACGCTGACGGACGTCTGCAGGTTTCCCTCATCGATTACGGTTTGGCAAAGAAATTTGGGAGAAAAATCCGCTTCAGCGGCCAAGGAGCAGCCCAGGTGCCCTGGATGGCGCTGGAGCTCTGCCGCGGCGCGCCCTGCAAGCCCTGCGTGGACGTGTATTCTCTGGGCTACGTCCTCAGACACATCCTGGGCCAGTGTGAGGCGCGCTACCCCACCCTGGAGGTCCTCGCCGCCACGGCCTTGTCTCCTGACCCTGCACACCGTCCCTCGGTGGCCCGCATGGCCAAGACCGTGCAGGAACACACGGGCCAAAGGAAAAAATCTTCCAAGAAAGCCGCCATTATGCAACGCTTCAGAAAATTAGCGTCTCGTTTCATGTCTATTTTTCGCAAATGAGGAGACTGTCTTGTTTCCGACTAGAAAACCATGCACGAAAAGTATGTAAAGTCCCTCCTCGGCTCACCTACAACTTGAGTGTTAAACAAGTGAAAATAAATGATTGGATGTTATTTACTTTATCAGTATAACGCAGCTGTTTGGACTAAATTATGTATAATCGAAGAGAAACTAACAGTTATCTGTTCGGTCACATTTTCACTTTGATCCTATCCTCTCCATCACCTGAAGGGAATGACCAACACTTCTTCACAAGGTGTGCTGACGCTCATGTCACGACGCTACGCCCCACCAAGGCTGACATCTAACTCCATTCAACATTATCACTGCTATTATCATTATTACTATTACTATTACTACTATTACTCATTATAAGCCAATATCATTATTACTATTACTATTACTACTATTACTCATTATTAGCAAACATCATTCATTGTGGGACAAATACTTCTCTCAAAATTCTCCATCAATCTGCGTCTTGTGCCGTCTCCTGCCACTCCACAGCACTATTTATATAGATATGTAATTCTTTTCTTTTTTGTAAGATTCCTGTTTTCCTTGTTTGTTCCAGGCATTTTGTCCAGGATTCTGTATTTTCTGACGAAGTATTTTATCTCATCACACGTCCTGGTCTCAGTTTTGGTATTTTTGAACCAGGTATTTTTATCCAATCTGTTACTTTCTATGTCCATTTTCCTGCATCTATGACAAGCCCATCGCCATTTCTTCTTTTCTATCGACTCTATTATTATATGTTGTATCCTGTTTTATTATTATGCAAGTTGATACATTTCTTTTTCCTGAAGGCACTGTCCGGCATCAGTGTTTCTGTACCTCTCTGGGCACTTCACAACTTTCCTTGTCGTCACAACGTCACTTGGACTTCATCATTACGTTTGTCTCTGAGTCAGAACACAGCCATTAAAGACAGTGAACACTTTTCCCTCCCACTCTCCTCCCCCTCCCACTCGCTCTCTCCCTCCCCCTCTTCCCTTTTTTGCACCAAATAAAACAAGAGACGGGAAATTAAGTTTGTATCACCGGGTTTTCGCTTTATGTTATGCGGTTTTTTTTTAGATGTTTGATTCAGCAATATGTTAATTAAGAGATTAGTGAGATGGTTGGAAAGTTAGTACAGGTATATGTGCTTTTAAGTCAATCAATGAAATATGTACTGATTCTATTGCTGGTTATTTAGCTTAGTTAGTTAGTTCGATAGTTAGTGATTTCGTTTAAAGTTACTAATTCGGCCTTATATTCCCATCCGAGTATAATATACTCGGATGGGAATATATAAGGCCGAATTAGTAACTTTAAACGAAATTATGAAGGAGTAGAGAGTTAACACGTTCGTAAGAATGATTTAAGAAAAGTTTGTGATTCAATGATAGAAAAGAGCTATTAGATCGTTTTTTTCTTAACAATTTTTTCTTTGATGTTGTATATATATGTGTGTGTGTGTGTGGTGTGTGTGTGTGTGTGCGTGTGCGTGTGCGTGCGTGTGTGACTGTGTGTGTACGTGTGTGTACGTGTGTGTGTGTGTGTGTGTGTGTGTGTGTGTGTGGGTGTGTGTTATATATGGTAAAAGATCGATAGATAGATAGATAGAGAGATAAAGACAGAGGAGAGAGAGAGAATAAAAAAAAAAAAATTCTTCCTGTATAAAGAAAATAACAACGAGTATAACAATTCTACCTACCCACTATACATAGGCACACACATACACCTACTTGTAACTGTCCCTCGTTACTTAGAGGTGAGATGAACGTGTGTGATGAGGAAGGAGTACGCTGGTGCCGCGGGGCCTGGGGTGTGTTGCGGTTGTTCACTGTTTAGGTGGGGAGGCGCGGCGGCCGTCACACGCACTGCACTGCCGCCCCGCCACCCGCCGGGCCGCCACCCACATGACCCCGCTGACGTCACGATGCTTCAAGTGTCTCGCCAACTCGAATAAAGCTCCGAGATAGTTGAAGCTCCACAGGATATCTCATGGTTATTGACGTGAATTTAAGTTCGCTGGAGATAAATAGTTGTTTGTTTCGTGCATAGAGCAGAGTACACACGCTACTCATGCGATTTTGATATGTTAGACAATAATCTGAATGGTGGAAGGCGTTTATTTACTATGGTAGTAATAATTGTGATGGAAATAGATTAGAAACATCACTATCACGCGTAGATATGAGTAGTGAAAGAATGAGTAGCGATGCTTTGAAATAAAACAAGCTATTGCTAACCACACCTTGATTCACCTTGTCATTCACCTTGGCAGGACACCACGATGCTTACAGACCCCCTCCCTCATAACACATTCGAGCGTAGACATGAGTAGTGAACGCTATGACGAAGTGGCGATGCGTTGAAATCAAATCATATATATATATATATATATATATATATATATATATATATATATATATATATATATATATATATATATATATATATATATATTCATTTATCCTTCATCAAACACACACACAAGAAAAAAAATATATAAATGATAAGATCCTAGACCCCCATTATTTTCATAGCTCGACCAACATTAATTCTGACAGAAGCTATTCAACTTTCTTAACGGCGGCCATAAACCTTTGATATCCTGCGGCGCGAGACTGACTGACACAGCTGCACGGCCGCCCCTCGCACGCCGCGGCGACCTTGGAAGAACGAGTACCGTACAAGTTCAAAGATGACTCGAGAGGCAAGTACGTCATCGCCACTTCAGTTATTCAAACACTATAAGAACATAAGTATATAAGAAAATAAGGAACCTACAAGAGTATAAGTATAAGTTCAAAGATGAGTCGAGAGGCAGGTAGGTACGTCATCACCACTACAATCCAAACACTATAATAACATAAGAAGAACATAGTAAAATAAGGAAGCTACAAGAGGCCGCGAGACCTACACGTGGTAGTTCCTGTAATATCTATAGGTAGGTAAGTGCCATTAATTACCACTCCTTCTCTGATGTATTAATCAAGAACAGTCGTTAGTGTCTGAGTGCTTTTCCAGTCACTTCAAAATGTAACAATTCAGTGATTAAATATATTTCTTATAATGACTAACTACGCTGAGAATACTAAGCTGAAAAGATTGTATGCAAAAAGCCCATCTATGCTGTGTGATCTCAACTCATGCACACATTAGGTCTGGATTCACATACAGGGACGTACTCAAATTATATATACAAATACGTACTTAATAGGGAGTAATGCTTTCACTTTAAATTAAAATGGAGTACACCATATTTTTCTCTCCTCATTCACAATAAAACGCCACTTATCCGCAAAAATAGGAATTAATTATCCACAAAAGTATTTAATAATTGTGTGATTATGTTTATCTCTCCGTATTTTGACACACTTCCCGCCGAGTTTTCATCACACGAACGCTAAGGCTTTGTTTCACAGGCGGAGGAAAAAATATACTAAAAATAACTGAGCTGTAACATTTTATATTTTTTTCACTAAGAGAGAGAGAGCACAGCACACACACACACACACACACACACACACACACACACACACACATAGCCGGAGAAAAAAATAAAGACAGGAAAGACGATTTTTCCTTCTCTTGTGTTTCATCCAATCATTAAAAAAATTACTTTGATATTTACAAGTAGCTATACTAATCATCTCTCTCTCTCTCTCTCTCTCTCTCTTCTCTCTCTCTCTCTCTCTCTCTCTCAGCTCCTCGCCTTACTCAGTCTATTTAGTGTAACTTTTGATTGTTAATGACGGTAAATTCTTGACACAAGCTCCCTAACCTTATTGGTGCTTGCACGCCTTGAGAAATTCTTTGTAATTTTCAAAAAAGATAGAGATTACTGGTGGTTGCTATAGTGGGGTGTTTTTATAAGAAGAATGGCTATAGTTCCCTACTTTGTTTTACCCACAGACACCTCTCTCTCTCTCTCTCTCTCTCTCTCTCTCTCTCTCTCTCTCTCTCTCTAAGAAGTTTTCATCCACTGCTTTTTATTATCTGAAAGTAAAAATAATCCTGTTTCAACTAAGTTATAGAAGAATTCTACGGTACCAAGCTTCAAACTGTGACCCCGTAATATGAGTGTATCTCAAACATATATCTCGACTTTTTGTTGTTGCACTAATACTTTCTCTGAACTCTTTCAAAAAATTCATAAATAATTGGAGTTTCCTACACCACAATCAGTTGCAAGAAAATTCCCTTAATTCCCTCCTTCTCTTACTTCAATAAAAACTCTTCTTTGCAACTATAAAAACACAAGTATTATCTCAATATCCATGTTTGGCTTAAAATCAAACAAATCTAGTGATTTTAAATTTCAAGGAAAAAACAAAAATGGGACAGCAATCTTCAAGAGTGAACGTAACCTCGAGGATCGCCGTGCAGGCGGCGGCGGCGCTGTGGACGCCATCAGGCTGTCCTACGAGAAGCCCTCGTGCTGGGGGCGGAAGAAGCGGCTGATTGCCTGCTTCACCTTCCCCCGGGAGGACTGGCAGTGTGCCTCCCTCGACGGCTTCGAGCGGAACACGTCCGCCGGAAAGGCCGTCGTGAAGGTCGGCCACTTGCTGAAGAAGGACGGGGACACCCCCGTCAGGGTGACCTGCCTGGCGGACGGCAGCCCCGTCGTGACCCAGGACATGACCCTCGCTGACCTTCTGCAGGGTGTGAAGTTGACAACAATTGAAGACAAAGCGGTGCTCTTCTTCAGCCTCGGGGGAGGCAGACTGGAGGACTTTGCAGGACGAGGACAGTCCTTCACGGCCGTGTTCTGTAATGGCAAACGCCTCGGTGTTGGCGGCGCCGACCACCTGAAGGGCTGCGCCCCCCGGCAGGACGACGGCGAGGAACAGCAGGATAGCCCCTTCCCGGCAGACAACGGTCCCGGGCAGAAGATAGGCTGTGACGCGGCGCCCCTGGGAACTCCAGAACAATGTGACGGAGATTCCCACGGCGGTGAGTGTGACGGAGAACAAATGTGTGACGAAGGCAAGAACTCTCTTGATGTGGCGGAGGAGCAAGAGGTTGAATACCTGTCCGCTCCCGAGGGTGACTCCGATACTGAGGAGGAATTCTTCTCTGCCGCTGAGGAAGACTCCAATACTGAGGAAGAATTCTTCTCTGCCGAGGAGGATGAGGTATATACCGAGGATACCGAGGTTGAATGCTTCCCTGATCTCGCGGATGCCTGGACCATCGATGACGAGTCTCCTCTGATGGAAGAAGAGGAACAGGGCATCGATGTCAAATATTCCCCTCAGATGGAAGAGGAGGAGGAATGGACCGATGTCGAGGATTCCCCTCAGATGGAAGAGGAGGAGCAGGGGATCGATGTCGAGTATTCCCCTCAGATGAAGAAGGAGGGTCGGGACCTTTGGGATGTGGTAGGCGACTGCGCCGCCGCGGTGAGTGTCCTGCTCATCGGCTACCAATTATGGCTGGAGTACTTCGAAAATCATACTTGAGCGAATAAACTAGCACGCAAATATTTGCGTTAATAGAAGTTAATTCGCTGTTACGTCGAAAGAAGAATTTTGAAAAAGAGAAATTTGAGAATTAAACATTTTGTTTGGCTGTGTGTTTAGGAGTAAAATTTATTGAAATTAGGATATGCTAAACAAATTGAATTTTTTTAGTCTTTCTTCATAAAAAAAAAAAAAAAAAAAAATCTAGTTTTACAATGGAACTGTTCTTCATAGAGAGCGTAAAGTTTATGACACCATCCACAACAACTACTTTTTTGTATTACCCTCGCGAGAATTTGTTTTTTAAGCTGCAAACAACGTATTTAATAGTCTTATGTGTGCTTCGGCTCTGCATATTTGAAATAAAAATAACTATTGATTGCTTGTAATGCCAAAAAAGGGGGGCGGGAAATGCGCCAGACATCAGAGGTCATATATCACACACAAAATATATGAAAATTTATATTGCGAGACAATTCCTTGTACTGTTGCATTTATTTCCCAAGCGTCCGGGAAGTTCTCTGCATATACAATTATACATACGTACATATATTCAACAGCTGATGTTATGCAGGAATACGGAAGGGCAGTGATTCGTTGACGCCTCACACACTGCATAGATAGCTGCTGGTGCCTCCCTATAATGGAGTCTCATAGTTTAGGAATAATACACAACCTTCTCTCCTATTCAACAGTTGCTAACATTCCCAACTAAACATTAATGAATGAAGCGTACACACACACCACACGCACACACACACGCACACACACACACACACGCACACACACACACACACACACACCATAAACGGAATAGATAGAATGGATAGCTCCTATAGAAGCGGTGAGCTCCGGGTCCCGAGTTCGAGTACCCCAGGGGGCATATATTATCCTTATTATTTATTTGCACAACAAATGAGGCATCAAAACACTCAAATGAACACACACAAAAAACTATCATATGGAAGAAAATATTTAAAAAATAGGAAACGGCAACAAAGAAATATTCACCCTTCTTGCTTTTCCTGTTTGCTGCCAGACAATCAGCCTTTGTGACACCAGCTTAATCCTGGCAGATGTATGGTGTGTTTGTTTATGTTGGTTTGCCTGTGATGAAATGGTTTGTAATGTTTGCATTTATGGATAATGGTTTGTCAAGGGTCACGTTAAGAAGTCTTACGGCGTATTGGCATAGCCTTCGGTGTTATGGACTCGCTCAGCAGGAGTATTTGGCGTTGTCGGTAACTGTGTAGGAGGACAAAGATCCGGATCTTCAAGTCGCTTGTGATCCCTGTCTTATTCTATGGATATGAGACATGGACACTAAATAGCGACTTGAAGAGGCGAATCGATCCCTGAAACCGATCCTTCCCATCGGGTTGTATCTGTAAAAGACAATCCTGCGTGGAGGAGGCCAAGGGGCACCCACAAGGCTCGTGGCTGGGGCAAGTTGATGTTCCCAACCGAGAGTTGCTTGGTATGGGAAGGGACCCTGCATGGGGACTCGCGCGTGGTGACCCCTGGGAGTGGCGTTGTAGGGTGGGCGAGGCGACGTGCCCCCCGGCGTATGCCCCCAATGATTGATTGATTGATTGACAAGCCTGTGTGGCTATAACAAGTTCGCACACAAATTCACAAAAAATATTATTATAGTCTACCTTAATCTGTTTTCTATGATAAATACATTTGAGAAAATTTAAATTTGTATTATATTAACTATTACAATAATTGCATATACATTTTTTTTATTATATTTGCATGTAAATGTACATTAATTGCCGTTTAATTAAAGATCTTAAAAACAATTACACTTAAAATATATAGTGTCAATGTATATTATTGATTTCATACTGTGTAATGTAATAATATACATTTACATATTTGATATAAATCTTCATTTTTTCAAAGATAATTTTCATTTATTAATATATATTGCACCTGGCAAATTACCACAGTCCACCTTAAAAAATAATATCAATAGTTAATTTGACCACTGTTTGCCATGTCAACAACCCACGGGCAGCTCCTCCGTGAGTTGCATTGATTGTATACGACTTTATTTTTATTATGTTTTGATCATCATCATTGTTATTTTTACTGTATATACAATCAATAAAGAAATACATACGTTTCATCGTACGACCAGTGACGCAGGTGACTCACCGTCACCACGCCTCCACGCGACCCTCCCGTAGCTTGACGGGATACTCTCCTCACCGGCGGGCTGATGCCCGCTTTGTACTTTTTGCTGCTGCATTATGTGTATTTCTGTACATGCTTGTACTGTATATATATATATATATATATATATATGCTGTATGTTATAATTGTAGAATAAACCTTTACAAATCAAACTGGCAAATTAAGTTAACTAAAACTTTTTATATTTTGGCTGCCTCTGGTTACTATCAAAGGCATATATAACACGATTAAGGAAAGTATGTAAAAAAAAAAAAATCCTTGTGTGCGCTGCCTTAAGTGCCGAGCGGGTTTGATATAATTGACTGCTGGATATCAACGACAGTCAGGCGATATGAGTAGTAACACACGCATGACATCTTCCATGTGAATAAGCGAGCGATGCAGTATAAAATAAACAAGGAATGCAAGTATACAACGCAGACCTTGCTTTACAATGTACCTACATAACATCAAAACAAACCAACGTGTCCGTGGAAGCAATGACATCCTTCTCACCATAGAAACTACACCAAACAACACACAGTCGTACTCACATCGCCCACAGGTTCGCGCCTCGCCGCTGGTATCATGGTCACACACGCACCTGCTTCCCCGTGGAGAATGGCACACGCATTGATATAAACAATGAAGAGTTTGGGGGACGCCGCCGCCCCGTGCACACCGCCATGATATCACTGCTTGAGCAAGAGCTTGAGTTGCAAAGACCAAACGTCGGTGGAGCTTTCAGATCAGCGTTCAAAGAGTTAACTGACTGACGCAATAATTTTTTAGGTATCATTACTTCCCCCGTTTTGACTCATGTAATTGTTTTTAATGTCTTATGTTAGCTTATTGTATAAATGTATGAAGTAACACGCAAGTGTGTGTGTGTGTGTATTTACCTAGTTGTATTTACCTACCGTAGATAACAGTAAAGTCGCCACCTGCAATCATGTCGCCAGGCGCCATATAGTACGAATTATAGCATTACTACTGACTCTTATGTGCCACTGAAGATGATACACAGTAGTTTATATCATGACTGTATAATCTACCCTGTTTCAGCGTTGTTTTATGCTTTGTAACTGCGAGTATATACGGTTTCAAATTTCACTACTCGTTTTTTTTTCGGGTGACGACGGCTGCGGGGGGACACTCAGTAAATAAACACTATAGATGGCGACTCTTTTGTTGGTAGCCACTTGGTAGATATTTTTGTCATTTGTTCATTTATAGCCATAACATGACACAGATGATGACACAAAATGACAGTCTCCAGAAAGCCTCTTCTAACTTTCCTGAAATCATGGATGCATATATATAGAAATGTAATTATCAACGCCGCCACACGTCTGTAAACAGAGAAAAAAGTTGTCCTGGCGACTTTACTATTATCTACGGTAGTTGTAACATACAGGAAAAGAGCAATGCTCGTACTGTCCCATCTCCAAATCTACTATTATCCAGCTTGCCTTTGAAGTCCTGAATACTTCTTGCATTAATCAATTTTGCATCAAGGTTGTTCCAGGCTTCTATGCTTCTATACGGGAAGCTGTATTATTTTATGTCCCTCTTGCATGTTGTCCTTTTCAATTTCTTTTCATGACCTCTTGCACTTCTATCGTCCCACACAAACAGATCTTCTCTATCAATTTTTTCCAGACCCATTGATACTCTATACCAGTGATTCCCAACCGGGGTTCCGCGGAACCCTGGGGTTCCGCCGACCATCACCAGGGGTTCCGCGAGAAACCGTAAAATAATTATGCGCTATTACAAAATGACAGTGATCTTAATTCATAATTCATAATTCCTACTCAACAACACGTCACAAACACTTTCCAGACACCAACATACTCGTACGTGTCAGTCAGTACAATGTATATAGTAATGAGAGCAAATAATATGCATAAAATTAAGAAAAAATTAGTGTTATTGCCGGTGCGAGATATGCCCTTCATTCCTACTCCGCAAGTTTGGTGACACAGGGGTTGGGTAGGAGGGTGACGCAACCCCGTACGAGTATCATACGTGTCACGATCCTCAGCCCAGCCGTTCACACATCTTCCTTCAATCTGTTTTTAGCAGCGCAACCGAGTGTTTCACTCGGTTGCGCTGCTAAAAACATGTGTGTTGTGTTAATTAATCTCACCAGTTAATATTAGTTTGATACGGATTTTGAAAACTCAAGCATGTTCAAATATTTGAAAAGAAAGCATGTTAGTGAGAGGAGGACAGTGACGAAGAATCACAAATACCACAGCCAAGTACGAGTAAAGGAAAAGTGAGTGATGTAAAAAAAAATCGCCTTTACAA
>JACEEZ010019388.1:45000-60000 GCA_016584305.1 Chionoecetes opilio
ACTAGAGGATATAGAGTATGTTAGTGAGAAGGTAGGTCACGTTATCATCACACATTAGTATGGTGTATCTGATGATATATTCTCACACACTGCCGGTCTCTTAAAGTGAGGGTACTCCTGCCAGCGGGTTGGCAGCAGACGATACAAGCTATACTAGAATGTGAGAAGTATAGCGGGGAGAGAATGGAGATGATGCGTGTGGTTTTGACTGAAATGGGAGGTGACATGAACGAGGTGGTTGAAAGGACAGGAAGAAAATGGATGTTATTACTGCTGGGACTGTGTGGTGAGACAAGTGGACGGATGATTGAGACAGTGAAAGAGTTTTTGGAAAGAATGTGGTATATGAGAAAGACAATAGACTCTACAGCCCTAAAACAAGAACAAGAACAAGACTACAGGAGCAGCCGGTTTAAAGGCCTGGCCTAGGAAGAAAAGGCCACCTGTAACATCAAGATCAAGCTAAGAACCACTAAAGTTAATTGGTGGCTTTGTTGTTGTTTAAGCTTTATTGATTTAGAAAGGTGTTGTAAAATTACCAACTGTACGTCATGGTAAGCAGATAATGCTTCTTTTCAAGAACAGTTGTAAGATTACAATACGTTTCTTCTCGAATTTAGTCAATCTATAGGCGCCAACATTTGAATGCAATGTGTGTACGTACATTATATTGCACGCGTACATACACTTAAAGTAAAATTAATATAATTTGTGTAGTCCATTTACTTGCGTACACTATATCCATCCACCATTATGAATGACTCGCTAATCAAATCACTCGATTACCCTGTTGCTGCTGTGTGCCTATAGTTATCTATGCACGAGTAGCCATGTGTGTCTATAAGTACAATGCGTTTGTGCTGTATCTTCACTAATAATCATATATGCTTAGTATATGTATGTGCAGGTATCTACAGGTGTATGGGTGTATTAGAAAGTATGAATATTGTGTATGTATATGCGTTGTGTGTGGATTGCTAATGTAACTACAGCTTACATACATTCATTACATACATTACATCATCCCTAGTGAAGACATCATCAGCATCCATCCTCACTCTCTATAATCAACTCATACAGTTAATGCATGATAAAATCACTGACTTATGTATTGCAGGGCTGATACCCTAACTTTTGCTTTATTTCAGTCACTGGTATTAGATAATCTAGTAACAGGGAGCAAGTCATATTTCGACTGAGTGCAAGGGCTGCCTGTATTATTGCTTCTCACTTATTGAGAGAGGGAACTTCCATGTTTGGTGTGACTGAACCCTACCTACATGCCAGGCTACTTATTATACTTCATCAATTTGTACCGTACTTTCCATCGCTTCATGAAGAAAAGAATCACAAAATACTCCATCATGGTATTCAAGAGATTCCATTATGGCTCCTATCATCTGTGTGGACATTCCATCTTTTCTTAAACACACACATATCCTCAGACTTCCCAATATTGTGTACGAACATTTTGTTTTCCCTTGCACATATACATACATCTCACATTCATTACGTATAAAATCACATTCAACTCTTCTCTAGTACAACACACACGTGCGTTCATGTACGTATATCAATGTATCTTAAGAACATGAAAACATAAGAAAATAAGGAAGCTACAAGAGGCCGCAAGAACCTACACGTGGTAGTTCCTGTTACTTAACACTACCTACATCCACCTTTCATCCCATTCATAAAGCTGTCTAGCCTCCTTTTAAAACTTCCTTTTGACTCCGCATAAACTACCTGACGACTGAGTCAATTCCAATTATTTGCCACCTATTTGTGAACCATTTTTTCCCTAGTTCTTTTTAAATCTACGCTTTTCCAAAAAATCTGTATAAGTAAACTATTATTTGCACCAGATCCTCCCTTTCTCATCGTCTCCGTCAGTAGCGCTATGGAGATTCTGGTTTGCTTTTTATGGAAACCGCTGAATGTGGGGAGGAAGGGAACCACCTCGTCCATTTCCACCTGACGTGAAGAAAATGGGTTATAGAGCCTGCTTGTATAATTCCTCTATTCTATTCCTCTATCATTCCTCTATGATACTTCTATCAACTTGTAATATACTAACGCGGCTACGGCTGGAGATTCCTAGATAGCATTACAGGCCAAGTTTCAATCCGTAATTTCGTTGAGATAAAACAGGAGAACTCAAATTTGCAATAGGAAAATTTGCAACATACAACGAAACGACAAAAAACGACAAAACAAACATACAGATTGACTAAATGACTTAAGTATAGAAAACTAAATACGACACTAACTTATTCACACAAACCAACTGAGTTAAAGACCATCCCTAAAAAATAACCCAACCATAATGCTTCAACAAAACAAAACACCTGAGATACGCACGTAATATAAAACAGATAAGGTGGGAAAAGAACACGCAATAATAGGCAACAAGTTCTCAGCCTACTAATATGATCAGTAGTAAAATAAAAAAAAGTGTTGAGATCTAAAAGAGATAGAGAATAATAAACAAAGGAAATAAGTACGACTTCATTGGTCATGCAGATCTAAAAGGGAGGGGGAATAAAGTAAAGTCCCAATGTTCAGGNCCACGCGCTCACACACTCTCTCTCTCTCTCTCTGGTTATATAACATCACTACTACTACTACCACACACACACACACCCACACACACACACACACACACACACACCACAACACACACACACACACCACACAACACAACACAACATACAACCACCACACAATACAATAACGCACTGAGACCCACGAAGGAATACATCCTACCTTGCTATAACAGTGATACAATAGCGGCGGTGGTGGTGGAGGTGGTGGTGGTGGAGGCGGTGATGGTGGAGGTGGTGGTGGTGCAGGGCGGTGAGCATTCCTCCTGACGCTGCCTCACCTTCCTCAACACTGCTACCTCGTCAATCCAACGCTGCGCTATACCTGCCTTATGCGACATCACCACCACCACCACCACCCAAGCACCTGTCCCTGGGATTCTTGCATCATACACACACAACACACACACACACACACACACACACACACACACACACACACACATGAGTTGCCACTAGTTATTCATCATTAATTCATTTTTATTCCACACACATGACAGTATATTAACATTTATACAAAAACTGGCAACTGATCACGTCCGTATCCACACAAAAAATCCTTCCCTCTTCCTCTTCTTCCTCCTTCCACACATAGCCACGTCCACCCTATATATCTGTCATAGTATTGGGTTTGTATAAGATTCATGTCCGTGTCCTTGAGCGAGCCACGGACATGCACGATTGAGCTGCGTGAGTAAGTTGGGGTGGCGAGGCATGCGAAAGAACATAAGAACATAAGAAAATAAGGAAGCTACAAGAGGCTGCGAGACCTGCACGTGGTAGTTCCTGTTAACACTACCTACATCCACTTTTCATCCCCATCCATGAATTTATCCAGCCTCCTTTCAAAGCTCCCTATTCACTCCGCACTAACTACCTGTATACTGAGTCCATTCCAATCATTTACCACCCTATTTGTGAACCAGTGTTTCCCTTTTTCCTTTTTAATTCTACGCTTTTACAGCTTGAATCCGTTACTTCTTGTTCTACCCTGATTAAAAATAAGAAATCTAGGTGGTGGGTCTGGTCTAGGAGGATGGAAAAGATGTTGAGCAAAGGAAGAGGGAAGTGTGTGTATATAGGAAAATTAATGCGACGGAATGCAATGAAAAGTAAACAGTAAAATATTTTCTTGGTCCGAACGAGGTTGTGTAGCAACACGACGAAGATATTTCAGTCTGAACACGTGGCTAATCCCTTTCAAAATTTTTCCAAAATTTATCACCCCCAAGACATCCTCTACCTTTAAAATGTATTTCACCAAACCTCACTCGAAAAGACCCTTCCCACATACAACTCTGCCGCAAAAAAATAAACCAACCTGTGTTTATCAACCACCAGTAGCATTTAAAACAGTTTTTGTGGGAACTATGAAAAGATACACGACTTTTTTTAAAAGTAGGAAGCGAGGACAAATTAAACATCATGGAAATGTTATGAAAAAATGAAAATAATAGAGGCAAAGAATCCCGTCTTTTTCAAACTATCGCCATGAAAACTGTTAATTATCCTCCTTTATCTTTTTCCTTCTCTTCCTTCTATTTATTTTTTTTCTTCCCCATTTTTTTCTATTTCCCCCCCCCCCCCCCCCCAATTGGGGGTTTTCTTTAAAAATAATCTAACCCCCTCTCCCTCTCCTTTTTCCTTTAAACCGTTAAAAGGGCCCCGTATTAGGGGAAATCGGTTAAAAACCTCACGCTCAGGGGGGAAAAAGTCAACGGCTCCTACTTAAAATGATACCGCGTGGTTAAAGGGCCCGGGGGGCCATTACTTTTGCCCCCAAAAAACCGCAGCAGGCTTGGCCCCCCCCCTGAATTCCACACGAGTAACCCCAACACTACTTGCCTCTCCCCAAGAACCCCGGAAAGGTTCCCACACCCAAACCTTACCTGGGTTCAACCTACATAGTACCACACGGTTTTAGGTCCGGGGGTTCACTGCGCCGGAGGGCTTGGGTGTGGCCCTCAGGAGTACACAAATGGGGATTTAAGGGGGGGCCGTTGACTGCGGGCCCAAAAACAAAAGGAGGCGGGCTTGGGACCCCCCTTTAAACCCCCACCTGTTTTACACCTTAAAAACCAACAAACTGCCCACCACCCTACCCCCAAAAAACTGTGTTTTAATAAACCTTTCAACCCCACAAACCTGATTTTTTATAGCAAAACCCCTTTTTTTCCCCCATTTGGGTGGAGGGGGGGGTGGTTAACCCTTCATTTTCCACTTTTCTCTTTTTTCTATTTAGGTATTTTTGGAAAAAACCCTTGTGGAAGGGGGCTTTGGGGCCTTTTTTTCCCTTTTTTTTCCTTTTTTTCCCCCCCCTTTTTTTTTAATTTTTTAAAAAAAATTGGGAAAATTTTCCGGTTTTCCTTTGTTTTCTTTTTTTTTTTTTTCTCCTCCCTTCTCTTTTCCCTTCTTTTCTTTTTTTCCCCCCTTTTCTCCCTTTCTTCTATTTTTCTCCTCTCTCTCCCTTCCTTCTCCTCCTCTCCCCCTTTCTTCTTTCTTCTCTCTCTCTCTCTTTTCTCTCTCTTTTCCTCTCTCTCTCTCTCTCTCTCTTTTTAATATAATAAAATATAATATTTTATATATATTTATATAATAAAATTATATATATTTTATATAATATATTATATATATTATAATATATTTTTTTTTTTTTTTTTTTTTTTTTTTTTTTTCTTTTTTTTCTGTTTTTAACCCACACTTTTTCCCTTTACTTTATTTTCAATTTTTTTATTTTCCCTAAATTCCCATCATTTTTTCTTAAACTTAATTTTTTTTTCTTCAAAGTTAGAGTTTTTTCTATACACCTATTTTCCCCTTAAGAATCACACCCAAGGACAACCTCTTCTAGTCCCCCCCGTGCTCAGCTTTAACTTATTTTATTTTTACTTTACTTTACTTTATTTTTTACTTTTCGGGTTTAGTGAGCCCAATCTCTCTCGATGGGGTGAGGGGAAACGGATGCACTGAAATTCAAATTTTAACACTTTATTCCAACCACGTTTTCAAATACTTATTTGCGAAAAACGCACTTTAAATCTCTTTAAACGCCTACACCACACATCAGTTCTCCCCACATCCGTTAATAACATAGCCTTCACGTTTTTTTACATCTAAATAATTATAATAATCCTCGTATAAATTTCCTATATACTAATGAAAACTGCACTTACAATTTCCTACTGCTAAAAAAAAATTCACCTCTTTCTTCCGTTTTTCCTTTTATTGTGTTGCCTCACGTAAACTATAAAAAAATGTCCCCCTAACTTGCGCCCGTCGTTTTTTTACAGTTCTTGACAAAAAAGCCATAGCCCCCATGTCTATATTCCCTACAATCACCCTTATTGTAAACTCGCCCTAAGCGTCATGGTTTCCTAAAATCACCCTTATTTTACATCATGTCCTTTCTCTCGAAAACATTCATAAACTTTTACTTTCTCTTTTGAGTTTGAGCAGAACGCGTCTTTTATTTCTCCCTCGTGAAAACCATTTTACCCCTTTTACTTCCTGTGTGAATGCCATTATCTGTGTTATATTTTTATCTAATCAGTCTGCTCTCCGTCCCTTTTCTTCCTCCATCCTGCTTTCTCCTGTTATTGACCGATACGACAAATCACAAAAACTATCACGATTATGCTCCATTTTATCATGATTCAAAGATATGAGCTATTTCTATACACCTATTTTCCCCCTTAAACATCACACACAAGGACAAAACCCATACTCATCTGTAAAATTGTAGTTTGTAGCAAGATCCATATTCGATAGTTAAATTTCGCCCCTAATATCCTAATATTCCCCCATAACCCAAAAAATTTCCCTGTATAGAGAACCACTTTTATATACGACCACCACCACCCCCCACCACCACTACCCACTACCACCCCCCCACCATCCATACCCCACCCCACCACTACCCCCCTTAAGGGCACTAAAAAAAAAAAAATTTGACGTCAAAATATCGTACCCGTGGCGTACAGGGAGGGGGGAAAGTGGCATGGGGCCCCCCCCCCCAGGCCATGCGGCCGGGCCCCCCCCCCGGCCATGCGGGCCATGGGCAGGGGCCCCCCTTTGCAAAAATTGGGAATAATAAAAAATATTTTAATTATAAATAAATCTAAATATTATAATTTTATATTTAAAATTTTATATAATATATATATAAATATATAATATATTTTAATATATTATATATATATATATATATATTATTATTTAAAATATATATATATTTAATTATAATTATATTTTTTATGTTTATTTATAATTAATAATTTTTTATTATTCCCATATTTGCAAAGGGGGGGCCAATATATATATAATTTTAATAAAATAATAAAATTTATATTAATATATTAAAATATATATAATTATAATATATATATATATATATATTTATGTATTTATTTATAATTAATATTTTTATTATTATCTATTTTTTTTCAAAAACTTTTTTTTGGGGGGGGCCAAAAAAAAAAATATGTATAGTTTTAAAAAATTTTAATATAATATATAATTATATTATATATATAATATATAATTATAAAATATAATATGAAAATAAAAATATAATTATATAGGAATTTTTTATTTTGGCCCCCCCCCTTTTTAATTTTTTGGGTACGCCACTGTGTGCATGTATGGACATGTTTCATAATTATGTCCCTAAAGAAGTAATTTAAAAAAATAAATAAAAGAGTGGCATCTTCAGCTACACGCACAAATTAACAGGGGGCAGCGACAGTCTCCCACTCTAGTTTTACCCCAACATTATATATGGAACGCATTTTTGGGCCCGTGTGCCACCTTCTAATATAAAATCACTCATTATTTCACAAAAAAGAGTAATTAGAACAATTACAGGAAAAAGAAGATATGAACACACTAACAACCTGTTTTTAAATGCCAAATTACTAAAGATAAATGAAATAAATATATATTTTTGTGCTCTTTTTGTCTATAAATGTTTGCATAATTTGATAGCAAATACTTTTTTTCGGATTCGCATTAATGAAAGATACAGACTAAGAGGTGTTGATGTTTTAGAGGTTCCAACGGTACTTTCAAACCAATCACAAACATGTATCGTGTATCACGGCGCGAAAATATGGAATGAATTACCGTTGGACTTAAAAACAAAACCTACCTTGATTAGTTTTAAACATTGTCTCAAAAAGTTCCTCTTATTGCAATACCAGCAACAGTAATCAGACATAATTTGTGTATATATGTGTATATACTTTGTACTCGTATGTGTATGTTTATGTATGCGTATTTGCTCGTATGTGTGTGTATGTATGTGTGCATATTTACTCGTATGTATATGTATGTGTATTCGCTCGTATGTGTATGTGTGTGTATTTGCTCATATGTGTATGTGTGTGTGTGTATTTGCTCGTATGTGTAATTGTGTATGTGTGTGTATTTGCTCATATGTGTATGTGTGTGTGTGTGTGTATTTACTCATGTGTATGTGTGCGTATTTGTTCCTATGTGTTTGTGTATGTATACGTATTTAGTCGTATGTGTATTTGTATGTGTTTAATTAATTAGATATCTTCAAGTGTGTATATATAGAAGCCTTTTAAGAGAGTTTACTCTCAACAGGCTCAGCCAATTTTATATAATTATGTATTATGTTTTTATTACATGTATAACTGCTTGGCTAAATAAATGTATAAATCTTAAATCTTAATCTTATGGCTAAGGAAGACCTGAAATATTTTGCTCAGTGTTCATTGCCTCTGCCTTCCGGGAATTCCTATAAAAAGCCTAATTCCTATACATTTCTCCCCTATGCTTGTTATATTCCTACTTACATTCTTTGACACAAGCTTTCTTAATAATATTCAGATCTATAGTTTGCTTTGACACACACACACACACCACACCCACCCACCCACCCACCCACCCACCCACGCCCGCACGCCCGCACGCCCGCACGCCCGCACGCCCGCACGCACGCCCGCACACACACACATACACACACACACACACACACACACACACACACACACACACACACACACACACACACACACACACACACCTAGTTTTCCCAATCAAACATGGCTTTCTTATTCCATCCCAGTGTTTTCTTCTCCTGCTTTACACTCGCAGACACGTAATAGCCTAAAAATATCACATGAATACAATATAAGTATGTCACAAGTGTATGTCTTTGCATTCCATTTTACCTTCCCCTCCACCCCCTCCCTTGCATTAACTACGTGTGCTATGCTGGCGTGAGGAAAAAGATCTATAGACTTTTAAAGTATAAAGTATTGATATAGTATGTCTATTAATCTTGAGGACAAAGACATCGTAAGGGTTCGTATTATGTCTACGGCGAAAAAGAGATGAACGACTAACTCACTTTGGCTGGTGGCTGATTAAGGACCTCTCTCTCTCTCTCTCTCTCTCTCTCTCTCTCTCTCTCTCTCCTCTCTCTCTCTCTCTCTCTCTCTCTCTCTCTCCTCTCTCTCTCTGTCTCTCTCTCTCTCTCTCTCTCTCTCTCTCTAGATAGCCTCTTTCTTGCACAGAAAAAATTACTAAGAGTTATGACCTACAATAGTTGCTTCGAGCATACAGCCCCCCTGTTCCGCGAGCACAAGTTATTAAAACTACCTGACATAATCCAGCTACAAATATGTTTCTTTGTTTACAACGCTTTGAATACATTTTTCATCGATTGTGGATTTCAGATATCACAAAATGTTGCTACCACAAGACCAGACAATCTTCGAATTCCTTACTGCAGAACCTCACATGCTCAAAAAAGTGTTCTTTATAGAGTGTCCGGCAATGGAATCAACTTCCCGAGAAATTGGAATATTCGAATAGGTTTCAAATTCAAGGTAAAAGAAAAACTACTTACAAACTATCTATAGTTCTATATAAATCATTAAAAATCTTTATTTTATATATGTATGTGTGTATGTATGTATGTATATGTGTGTATGTGTGTATGTGTATATGTATGTATTATGTATGTATATGGATATATATGTATGTATGAGTATGTGTATTAGTATGCAAAATGTATATGTGTGTGCATGTGTATGTGTATATAGGCAGTGGCGTCATCAGGAAAAAAAATTTGGGGGGGGCTTTAGCCCCGGGCTGGTGATGGGCGAGCGCAGCGAGCCTATCCAGCTGGGGGGTCGGCGGGTAATTTTGAAAATTAATCAGTTCCAGGGTAATTTTGAGGCCCAAAAAAGAGAAGAAAGTGGAATTAAGCTTTAATTACATGACACATAAATTAATAGTTATATCATGCATCATACCATATTAACTAAATTTGATAATTTGAAGAAAAATTTTATTCTGTTTATACAAAATAATGAAATTGCCATTTTTCTCTCTCCACTAACAAACACAAAGGAATTGCACAATGTATGTTTTTGGTTTGTTTCTCAGTAAGGATTTATCTTGATAATGAAAAAAATATATATATATAAACTTACAATATATTCAAGGTATTTCCCTTATTGCACAAAAACAGGTACATGGGATACTGTAGTTAAACAGAATAAAGTACATGATCATGATAAAGTAACTAAAAGCCGATTTAACCTGCCTCCCACCCAAAACAATTTGGGGGGGGCCGAGTCCTTGACTTGGGGGGGCTAAGTCCCCCTTAGCCCCCCCGCGGTGACGCCACTGTATATAGGTGTAGATATTAATAGTTCATATCATATATGTGTGTATAAACAGGCAAATGTAGGAGTGTAGGTGGTCGAGGAAGCATGACTTTGACCTGAATGCATTGACATTTGCATCTAGATATATGTAGATATATTATGTAGGAATTTATGTATGGATGTTTATGTATATAGTAGGGTCACATGCATTTTGATATGTGTAAATATATATGAAGACAGTGCATGATATAAGTATGTGAGTATTGCATATGTGGACATATGGTAATGCATTTTATCAATAACAAAATTAATAGCATTCACATAACAGTGATGATTCTACGACTTCTCCAAATGTGATAAGTTTTCTTTCTGACTTGAGGTCCTTATAAGAATCTTGACTCAGCGGACCAATATATTCCATTTCTTTATAAAAGCATCTTGTGATAATTGTATATAGAGATTAATAAAATATAAAATATCAAATATCTCTCAGCCATCAGCAATAACGCCCTCATCCCCCCCTTTACGGACATTTTTCTTCCGCGTTCTTGGTGCTGTCCTCCTCCTCCTCCTCCTCCTCCTCCTCCTCCTCCTCCTCCTCCTCCTCCTCCTCCTCCTTTTTTCCTACTCCTCCTTCCTCGCGGCTATCGTGGGAAAACTCAAGATTAACTGACTATATTAAAAGTCTATTGATCTTGGGCTCCCCGACCAGCCTGCCTACAACCATCGTCAAGACGGGTGACTTGGTATGAGTGGCAGCCTATACAATACCAGTACCATGCTACACTTGTCATCAAGGCAGACTAGAGGATATAGAGTATGTTAGTGAGAAGGTAGGTCACGTTATCATCACACATTAGTATGGTGTATCTGATGATATATTCTCACACACTGCCGGTCTCTTAAAGTGAGGGTACTCCTGCCAGCGGGTTGGCAGCAGACGATACAAGCTATACTAGAATGTGAGAAGTATAGCGGGGAGAGAATGGAGATGATGCGTGTGGTTTTGACTGAAATGGGAGGTGACATGAACGAGGTGGTTGAAAGGACAGGAAGAGAATGGATGTTATTACTGCTGGGACTGTGTCGTGAGACAAGTGGACGGATGATTGAGACAGTGAAAGAGTTTTTGGAAAGAATGTGGTATATAAGAAATAGACAATAGACTCTACAGCCCTAAAACAAGAACAAGAACAAGACTACAGGAGCAGCCGGTTTAAAGGCCTGGCCTAGGAAGAAAAGGCCACCTGTAACATCAAGATCAAGCTAAGAACCACTAAAGTTAATTGGTGGCTTTGTTGTTGTTTAAGCTTTATTGATTTAGAAAGGTGTTGTAAAATTACCAACTGTACGTCATGGTAAGCAGATAATGCTTCTTTTCAAGAACAGTTGTAAGATTACAATACGTTTCTTCTCGAATTTAGTCAATCTATAGGCGCCAACATTTGAATGCAATGTGTGTACGTACATTATATTGCACGCGTACATACACTTAAAGTAAAATTAATATAATTTGTGTAGTCCATTTACTTGCGTACACTATATCCATCCACCATTATGAATGACTCGCTAATCAAATCACTCGATTACCCTGTTGCTGCTGTGTGCCTATAGTTATCTATGCACGAGTAGCCATGTGTGTCTATAAGTACAATGCGTTTGTGCTGTATCTTCACTAATAATCATATATGCTTATGTATATGTATGTGCAGGTATCTACAGGTGTATGGGTGTATTAGAAAGTATGAATATTGTGTATGTATATGCGTTGTGTGTGGATTTGCTAATGTAACTACAGCTTACATACATTCATTACATACATTACATCATCCCTAGTGAAGACATCATCAGCATCCATCCTCACTCTCTATAATCAACTCATACAGTTAATGCATGATAAAATCACTGACTTATGTATTGCAGGGCTGATACCCTAACTTTTGCTTTATTTCAGTCACTGGTATTAGATAATCTAGTAACAGGGAGCAAGTCATATTTCGACCTGAGTGCAAGGGCTGCCTGTATTATTGCTTCTCACTTATTGAGAGAGGGAACTTCCATGTTTTGGTGTGACTGAACCCTACCTACATGCCATGGCTACCTTATTATACTTCATCAATTTGTACCGTACTTTCCATCGCTTCATGAAGAAAATGAATCACAAAATACTCCATCATGGTATTCAAGAGATTCCATTATGGCTCCTATCATCTGTGTGGACATTCCATCTTTTCTTAAACACACACATATCCTCAGACTTTCCCAATATTGTGTACGAACATTTTGTTTTCCCTTTGCACATATACATACATCTCACATTTCATTACGTATAAAATCACATTCAACTCTTCTCTAGTACAAACACACACGTGCGTTCATGTACGTATATCAATGTATCTTAAGAACATGAAAACATAAGAAAATAAGGAAGCTACAAGAGGCCGCAAGACCTACACGTGGTAGTTCCTGTTACTTAACACTACCTACATCCACCTTTCATCCCCATTCATAAAGCTGTCTAGCCTCCTTTTAAAACTTCCTTTTGACTCCGCACTAACTACCTGACGACTGAGTCAATTCCAATTATTTGCCACCCTATTTGTGAACCATTTTTTCCCTAGTTCTTTTTTAAATCTACGCTTTTCCAAAAAATCTGTATAAGTAACTATTATTTGCACCAGATCCTCCCTTTCTTCATCGTCTCCGTCAGTAGCGCTATGGAGATTCTGGTTGTTGCTTTTTATGGAAACCGCTGAATGTGGGGAGGAAGGGAACCCACCTCGTCCATTTCCACCTGACGTGAAGAAAATGGGTTATAGAGCCTGCTTGTTATAATTCCTCTATCTATTCCTCTATCTATTCCTCTATGATACTTCTATCAACTTGTAATATACTAACGCGGCTACGGCTGGAGATTCCTAGATAGCATTACAGGCCAAGTTTCAATCCGTAATTTCGTTGAGATAAAACAGGAGAACTCAAATTTGCAATAGGAAAATTTGCAACATACAACGAAACGACAAAAAACGACAAAACAAACATACAGATTGACTAAATGACTTAAGTATAGAAAACTAAATACGACACTAACTTATTCACACAAACCAACTGAGTTAAAGACCATCCCTAAAAAATAACCCAACTATAATGCTTCAACAAAACAAAACACCTAAGATACGCACGTAATATAAACAGATAAGGTGGGAAAAGAGCACGCAATAATAGGCAACAAGTTTCTCAGCCTACTAATATGATCAAGTATGTAAAATAAGAAAAAAAATGGTCTTGATTGAGATCTAAAAGAGGAGATGGAGAAGGAGATAATAAACAAAGAGGAGAATGAGAAGTGACCTGACCTTTTCAGTTGGGTCATGCCGAAGGGAAAGTCGTAACAGGGGTCAACAGGCTCGGCGGAGGACGTACTAAAACTCTGCTGGTAATAGTCCCAGTGGGTGAGACCTCGCTCCGCTATGGTACCTGCAGGGGCGACATCGATAGGGAGGCGGGTATACATATAGTGTTAAGAGATAGGATACATTGATAGAGATTGATAAGTAGATAGATACATAGAAACATAGATAGATTAGGGTTGCCATATCTGAACAGGCAAAATTCCGGACGCCTCCACTGACACCCATGATCCCGCCTCTCTCTCTCTCTCTCTCTCTCTCTCTCTCTCTCTCTCTCTCTCTCTCTCTCTCTCTCTCTCTCTCTCTCTCTCTCTCTCGTGAAAAAATAATAATGGATGTTGAAATTCAGGACATTTCGAGAACTTTCAAAATTCCCCCCGGACGCCGATTTTGACACCTAAATTCCGGACTTTTTTTTTTTTTTTTTTTTTTTTTGTGCCTATAGCGCCTGTAGGCAGTGGTGATCCAGGGCTCGGATGGTAGGCTCTAGAGGTTCACTTGAGGGCTGTGATGGTTGGCCCTCGCCCGTTGGTGGCGCAGGCAGGATTCTTATAGTGACGCCTGTGATTAGAGTCTCATGCCGCCCCCCTATGTCTTCCGATGCACTCGCAGTCGAAAGTAGAGTTGATGGGCAGGGCATGTGGGTGTTCTTAGGCCACTCGACGGTGCAGAAAGGTTTTGGGTTTCTTCGGGGGTCGAACTCGGGTCACCGAGAACGCCAGTCGGAGACGCTAACCACTCCGCTACCGCCTCCCCATATATGACATGTTCGGGAAAATCCGGACGTATGGCAACCCTAAGATAGATGGTTAGGAAATGTGATGCAGAGTGGCAGGTGAGGGTGGTCCTATCATTACCTGGGATGGTGTTGTCTAGGATCATGCCACACATGCCGCCCAGGAACATGGAGGTCTTCAGGAGGGAGATGAGGCCCTGGTCGACAATCTGCCATCCGGTTTGTATCGCGCCGGGATTTTGTTCCAGCCACTGTCAATACACATACGTAGGTGAACACACATATATACATACATACATGCATTAGTATAACACGCTATAACTTTTAAGAAGAAAAAATCATGAATAAAACATTGAAAAATCTCTGTTTCACTTACACCCGGTACGGCAAGACCGATGAAAATAGGGAATCCGATGACAAACAGATTTCTCTTGGACTTCAAATTGACGTGTTGTAAGGGGGACAGTCCGACTCCCGTGACCAGCGCGAACATGAACATGAGACAGCTGCCCAACACCGGGAGGGGGATGGTGGCGAAGGCCGAGCACAGCTTCCCACACATCCCCGTCAGGAGCATCAACAGCCCACTTACCTGGATGACGCGACGG
>JACEEZ010019388.1:70000-95000 GCA_016584305.1 Chionoecetes opilio
AAGAACATAATTTTATCAGATCTGTTGGTCTATAACAGGGGTGGGGAACCACTTTACTACCAAGGGCCATTTGGATATTCATGACATCATTCGCGGTCCATACAAAACTATCAACTTAAAAAACAGCCTGCTTTTTTTAACCGACGAGAACCATAGGTGAATTATATTATATAGACTAACGTTATAGACTCTATAACGAGGGTACTTGGCATATATATAAAAACAAGATTATTTCACTCCTACAACATACGGCAC
The DNA here is from genome assembly GCA_016584305.1 of Chionoecetes opilio. Taxonomy (NCBI): domain Eukaryota; kingdom Metazoa; phylum Arthropoda; class Malacostraca; order Decapoda; family Majidae; genus Chionoecetes; species Chionoecetes opilio. The sequence goes on from JACEEZ010019388.1 coordinate 70,256, forward strand.
GCATTAACACCTCAAAGACACATATCAACGGGAGGTCTAAGCTGCTTATTTCTGATCCTACCACCGAGACCTATTGAAGGCGGATGAGTGAACAAGTATAAGAACGAGTGCTTGTTTGAAAGTCTAAGTATAAATGACAGGACAAAGGATTGACTATGGCCAAAGACTACTCTATACTGGACTTGCTACTCATTTTGGGCTATTTCCAGTGGAGGCCAGTTTTGCGATTCCTGCCATTTTCGAACATCACTCCCTTTTTACCCTCCGATGGTTTGTATCAGTATATTGATATACCGTTATCTTGTAAATATTTGTTCTATAATATATCAAATAAAAAAAACAGTAAAAGGCAAGAAAGAAATTGCCATTATGAGAGAGTTAAGAATATGCATGAACTTAATATTCACTTGAATCTCGCCATTAATATTTTGCGAGAAACATTTTAGATGCTAGCGATAGAAAGAAGCGGATTTTCATTAGCTTTCCATTGCTATTATTTCGTTTCTGATAAATGAATCATAACATGCATAAATAGGTTAAACTAAAAAAATAACATCATCTATCTGGGAGATAATTACCCGATGATGATGTATTTATTTAGTTAACGCTAATTTATGCATGGTTCTTAAATGCATTTTATCAGAAAAGGAAATATAGCAAGGAAAGCTAACTTAAATTCCGCTTAATTGTCTTTGATATGTTGGCATTAAAAAGTCTTTCAGCAAAATATTAAATTGCGATGGTTTAAGTGAATATAAGTTCATGAATATTTCTTCAGAGTTCATAATGGAATTTTCTTTAGTGTATTTTTACAGTTTTTTATTTGATAATATTATAGAACAAACGATTCGCCGAAGATAACAGTGTATCATTTATTAACTGATATGCCATCAGTCTACTGTATTCATGAAACTTTTACTTGCCGATTACGATTGATGATGTTAAATGGTTTTTAGTTAACGCTAATTTAGGCATGGTGTAATTCATTTATCAGAAAAACGAAATAATCAATGAAAGCCTAATGAAAATCCGCTGCTTTCTATCGCTGCATCTAAATGTTTTCTCGCACAAAATATTAAATGGCGCAGAGTTATTAAGTATAATATGGGGTTCATGCTATATTTATTCACTCTCTAATAATGGCATTTCTTTAGTGATTTACTGTTTTTTATTCGATATATTATTAGAACAAACAGTTACGAAGGATACACGATACCATATATACTGATAAACCTTAGGAAGGGAAATAGGTGGTGTGTCTTAAAAATGGCAGGAAGGAATCGCAAAACTGGCCTCCCTACACTGCGTCATGGGCGGGTTCGGCCGCGGGGTACGAGTAGCAAGTCCAGTCTACAGTATCTTGCTATCTATCTTCTATAATAATATAGCGAAAGTGTTGTCTGTCTGTCTGTCGTCTGTCTGTGTGTGTGTGTGTATGTGTGTGTGGTATAAGGTTCCGCCCCGTGGCCGCAATCACATCATTATGGCACATTTTGAACCGGGTTGACAAGGGAAGGTCATAAGCCCATTATGAGTGATTCGATCACTTTTTTTTTTTTTTTTTTTTTGCACATGCCTATATTAGCGATAATGTGCAAAAAAAAAGTGGGAGTATTGCGAAGAATGAGGAAACATTGATGTAGGGTGATGGGTGATGGGTGGAGTGAATGTGGTGAGGTGAGGGTAATGGGTGTGGTTGGTGATGGGTGTGAGTGAATGGGTGGGGGGATGATTGGTTGGGGGTGATGGTTGATGGCGTGAGGGAATAGGTAGGGGTAATGGGTGTTGGTAAAGATAATCGAAGTGTGTCTGTCTGTTGTTGTGTGTGTGTGGGTGTGCTGTCTGGTTATAGGTTCCGCCCCCGGGCGGCAATCACCTAATAGGCACATTTTTGGAACGGTTGACCAGGGGAAGGTTTTAAGGCCCAATTGTGAGATGATTCCATCATTTTTTTTTTTTTTTTTTTAGCAGCCTATTAGCGATAATTGTGAAAAAAAAAGTGGGTTGCGAGAATTGAGGAAACCTTGATGTAGGGTGATGGGTAATGTGAGTGAATGGTGGGGTGATGGTAATGGGTGTGGGGTGATGGGGGATGAATGGGTGGGGGTGATGGGTTGGGGTGATGGGTGATGGGTGAGGAATAGTGGGGGTGATGGGTAATGGTAAATATAAGCGAAAGTGTGTCTGTCTGTCTGTCTGTCTGTGTGTGTGTGTGTGTGTGTGTGTGTTGTGTGTGTGTCTGGTATAGGTTCCGCCCCCCGTGGCGCAATCACCTCAAATGGCACATTTTTGGAACCGGGTTGACCAGGGGAAGGTTTTAAGCCCATTATGAGATGATCCGATTCCTTTTTTTTTTTTTTTTTTTTAGCAGCCTATTAGCGATAATTGTGAAAAAAAAAGTGGGTTGCGAGAATTGAGGAAAGTATGTAGGGTGTAGGGTGATGGGTAATGGATTTGAGGATGTAGGGTGATGGGTAATGGTGAGAAAAATGGTGTGGGTGATGGGAATGGGTGGGATTTGGTGATGGGTGGTGAATGGGTGGGGGGTGATGGGTTGGGGGTGATGGGTGAGGGTAGGAATAGGTGGGGGGGTGATGGGTAATGGGTGAGTGAATGGGTGTGTGGTGATGGGTAATGGGTGAGTGAATGGGTGGGGGGTGATGGGTAATGGGTGAGTGAATGGGTGGGGGGTGGATGGTAATGGGTGAGTGAATGGGTGGGGGGAATACATCACATTCTACAATCCATGATTTCAGGAAAGTTAGAAGGGGCTATCTGGAGAGTCCGTGTTTGGTGGGCCGAAGGCCCACCAAACACAGGTGGTGGGCCGAAGGCCCACCACCAATAGCCCTCCGCAGGAGCTAGCCAAAAAGTCCGCCCGGAGGGCGGCTTTGCGGCTAGTGGCATATAAGAGGCAACAATGAAACGCGACCTGATCCGTGAGATGACCTAAAACGGGGTGACAGGTGTGACTAGGTCTATAAACGAGGTCAAAGAGTATGATTTCTTGTGAACGTGAGGCCTTTAACCCCTTGAGGCCCAGAACGTAGTTTTCATTGTAATTTGACTACCTTTAGACGATTTTAATAAATATAAGCAATATTTTATAGATATAACCAATTTAGTATCCTTGTCCACTAGCTAATTTGATATATTAAGTCACTTTTCGTAATTTTTTGGCTAACAACAGACGATTTTATGTAGCAGATGAAAGATCTGGGCGTGAAGGGGTTAAGGATGGGTGTGCCTTAACCGTAGCGCCCTGAGACCACCATGTGAGGGCGAGACAGAACTATGATTTTTTACGAGTTGGAGGAAGCTAAATATGATAAACAAGAATGAGTAAAACAAGTAGGCGAGACAGAACTATGATTTTTTACAAGTTGGAGGAAGTTAAATATGATAAACAAGAATGAGTAAAACATAATGTAATGGAATGGAGAAAATATGTCCTTGAAGTACTGATGCATACATATTGTGCGCAGTTATAATGTCTGTCTGTATATCCGTGCACATGTGTCATGTGCACGTCACACACACACACGCTCACACACCTCTCTCTCTCTCTCTCTGGTTATATAACATCACTACTACTACTACACACACACACACACACACACACACACACACACACACACACACACACACACACACACACACACACACACACACACATACAACCACCACACAATACAATAACGCACTGAGACCCACGAAGGAATACATCCTACCTTGCTATAACAGTGATACAATAGCGGGCGGTGGTGGTGGAGGGGTGGTGTGGTGGAGGCGGTGTGGTGAGGTGGTGGTGGTGCAGGGCGGTGAGGCATTCCTTCCTGACGGCTGCCTCACCTTCCTCAACACTGCTACCATCCGTCAATCCAACGCTGCGCTATAACCTGCCTTATGCGACATCACCACCACCACCACCACCCAAGCACCTGTCCCTGGGATTCTTGCATCATACACACACCACACACACACACACACACAACACAACAACACACACCACCACACACACACAAACACACACACACATGATTTGCCACTAGTTATTCATCATTAATTCATTTTTATTCCACACACATGACAGTATATTAACATTTATATACAAAAACTGCAACTGATCACGTCCGTATCCACACAAAAAATCCTTACCCTCTTCCTCTTCTTCTCTCCTTCCACACATAGCCACGTCCACCCTATATATCTGTCATAGTATTGGGTTTGTATAATAGATTCATGTCCGTGTCCTTGAGCGAGCCACGGACATGCACAGATTGAGCTGCGTGCGTAAGTTGGGGTGGCGAGGCATGCGAAAGAAACATAAAGAACATAAGAAAATAAGGAAGCTACAAGAGGCTGCGAGACCTGCACGTGGTAGTTCCTGTTAACACTACCTACATCCACTTTTCATCCCCATCCATGAATTTATCCAGCCTCCTTTCAAAGCTCCCTATTCACTCCGCACTAACTACCTGTATACTGAGTCCATTCCAATCATTTACCACCCTATTTGTGAACCAGTGTTTCCCTTTTTCCTTTTTAATTCTACGCTTTTACAGCTTGAATCCGTTACTTCTTGTTCTACCCTGATTAAAAATAAGAAATCTAGGTGGTGGGTCTGGTCTAGGAGGATGGAAAAGATGTTGAGCAAAGGAAGAGGGAAGTGTGTGTATATAGGAAAATTAATGCGACGGAATGCAATGAAAAGTAAACAGTAAAATATTTTCTTGGTCCGAACGAGGTTGTGTAGCAACACGACGAAGATATTTCAGTCTGAACACGTGGCTAATCACCTTCGAAAGTTTTCCTAGAGATTATCACCTCCAAGACATGCCTCTATCTCTTAATGTATTTCACCTAACACTCACTACGACACAGACCCTTGTACCACATACAACTCTGTCCAGCAATAAACATCACAACCAACCTGTGTTTATCAACCACCATGTAGCTATGTACTACAGTTGTTTGTGGGAACTATGCAAGATACACGACTTAATTTATAAGTAAGGAAGCGAGGACAAAGTTGAACATCATGGAAATGTTATGATAAAAGTGGAAAATAAGTAGAGAGACGAAGAGAATACCGATCTATTTCTAAACTATCGCCACTGATAACTGTTAATCTAGTCCTCCTTTATCATTTTCCTTCTCTTCCTTCTATTTATTCTTTTCTATCCTTTCTATTCATTGTCTTATAATCTATCTCCTCCTCCTCCTCCTCCTCCTCCTCCTCTCCACACCAGTTATAGGAGCGTAAAATGATTGCGAGTCGCGTCTACACAACCCCTCCCACACGTCTCAGACAGCCCCGAGTAAACGGTCACTACTACAACTTTTGACCTGTAACGGGCTGTGGTTCAGTAAGGGCCCTGTCAGTTAGTGACCACCATCGGGATTTATATACCAGGGGTCACTGCTGCAGGGGGCATTGAAGTGCACGGCGTCCTACTTGGAAAGTGCACTACCGCAGTGGATTGAAACGGAGCTGGGGGGGGGCCTGATTGACGCTGCTGCCTCCCAAGAAGCGCCGCAGGCAAGGCTGCCGCACCACCCCTGAACTCTTCCACACTGAGCCTACACCAAACACTACATTAGACCTCATAACACACACAGATAGCCCCGAGTTAACGGTTACCACTACTACTCTCGACCTGTGACGGGCTGTGGTTCAGTTAGGGTCCTGACAGTTAGTGACACCATCGGGATTTAAGGTACCAGGGGTCACTGCTGCAGGAGGCATTGAAGTGTTACGGCGTCCTACATGGAAAGTACACAATCCGTAGTGGATTGAACGGAGCTGGGCCTGATTGACTGCTGCCTCCCAGAAAAGCGCCAGGCAAGGCTGCCGCACCACCCTTTGAACCTCCACACTGTGTTCACACCATTACAAAAACAAAAACACAATAACATGACCTATCTATCAAGCACTAAACCTACCCCCACAAACTAGTAGTAGTTAGCCATAGATTACAGCTTTCAACTTTCCTCACAAATTCCATGCAGTTTTTCTATATTGCAGGGTATCACTTCTTTTCCGGCCAGCTTCGGCTGGAGGGATGGGTGGGTGGGGAGGGAGCCTTCTACTTCCTATCCTTTCTCTCTTATTATCTAGTTAGTGTAGTGTAGTTAAAGCAAACAGCCTTGTAAGGACCTATCGGTCTGTTGCTGTTTGTGTTTCCTTTGTATTCCTTTGTATTCCTTTTGTATTCCTCCCTCCCTTCTTCTTCTTTCCAACAGTACTAAAAAAACTATCAGTGTGGAAAATTGTTACCGAAGAATTTTACGCTTTCCGCCTACATTCACTGTGATCATTTTCTTAGTTTTTTTAAATGCTCTTCTCTCTTCGCTCCTCTCTCCTCTATCCTCTCTCTCTTCTTCTTCCTCTCTCTTCTCTTCTCTCTTACTCTCTCTCCCTTCCTCTCTCTTTCTCTCTCCTCTCTCTCTCTCTCTCTCTCTCGACTCTCTTCTCTCTCCCTCTCTCTCTCTTCTCTTATTCTCTTCTCTCTCTCTCTCTCTCTCTCTCTCTCTCTCTTCTACTCTCTTCTCTCTCTCTCTCTCTTCTCTCTCTCTCTCTCTCTCTACATCTCTCTCTCTCTCACCTCTCCCTCCCTTCCTCTCTCTCCCTCTATCTATTTGATATTTAAATATATATATAACTTATCAATAATAATATATATATATATAAATTATATATATATAATATAAATATATATAGCTATTATATATATTATTTTTTTTTTTTTTTTTTTTTTTTGTCTTTTCTTTTCTTCTGTTTTTAACCTCACACTCATTTCCTTACTTTATTTTCAATTTTATTATTTTCCCTCAATTCCATCATATTTCTTAAACTTAGATTTTTTTCTTCAAAGTTATGAGTTATTTCTATACACCTATTTTCCCCTCTAAGAATCACACCTCAAGGACAACCTCATTCTAGTAACCCCCGTAGCTCATGCTTTCAACGTTACTTTACTTTACTTTACTTTACTTTACTTTACTTTTCTGGTTAGTGAGCCCAATCTCTCTCGCATGAGGTGAGGGTAACGGATGCACTGCAATTCATAATTTTAACACTTTATTACCAACACACGCATTTACTAATACTTATTTGCGACACAGCACATTAAATCTCATTAACGCCTACACCACACATCAGTTCTAAACACCACATACACGTATAATAACATAGCACTTCACGTCTAGTTTACATCTAAATAATTCATAATACATCCTACTGTATACATCCTACTATACTATATGAAAACTGCACTTCACAATTTCCTACTGCATAACAAAAAAAATTCACCTCTACTTCCAGTTTCCTTCATTGTTGTTGCCTCACGTAAATCTATAAGAAAATGGCGCCCGAACTGCGTGTCCCTGTCGCTTTTATACAAGTTATGTGGACAAGAAGCACATATGCTACCCTCCTACTTAGTCTCAATATTCCCTCCAACTCACAACCATTATTGTAAACTCGCCCTAAGCGTCATGGTTTCCTAAAATCACCCTTATTTTACATCATGTCCTTTCTCTCGAAAACATTCATAAACTTTTACTTTCTCTTTTGAGTTTGAGCAGAACGCGTCGTTTATTTCTCCCTCTGTGAAAACCATTACTACCTTGACTTCCTGTGTGAATGCCATTATCTGTGTTATATTTTTATCTAATCAGTCTGCTCTCCGTCCCTTTTCTTCCTCCATCCTGCTTTCTCCTGTTATTGACCGATACGACAAATCACAAAAACTATCACGATTATGCTCCATTTTATCATGATTCAAAGATATGAGCTATTTCTATACACCTATTTTCCCCCTTAAGCATCACACACAAGGACAAGCCCATCACTCATCTGTAAAATTGTAGTTTGTAGCAAGATCCATATTCGAATAGTGTAAGTCTGCCAATATATATCCTAATACTTCCCCCATAACCCAAAATTCCCATGTATAGAGAACCACTTGTATATACGACCACCACCACCACCACCACCACTACCACTACCACCACCACCACCACTACCACTACCACCACCACCACCACTACCACTTAAGCGACACTAAAAAGAAAAAAAAAATGTGACGTCAATCATACTCGTGACCAGTGGCGTACCGAGGGAGGGGGCCATGTGGCCAATGGCCCCCCCCCAGGCCATGCGGCCATGGGCCCCCCCCCGGCCATGCGGCCATGGGCAGCCCCCCTTTGCAAATATTGGTAATAATAAAAATTTTAATTATAATAAATCATAATATATTAATAATATATATTATTTTATATATTATATATATATATATATATATTATAATATATATATATTATATTAATTATATATATATTATATATATTATATAATATATTTTATGTTATTTATTTATATTAATATTTTTTTATTATTAAAATATTTTTAAGGGGGGGTCCAAATATATTTTTATATATATATATAAATATTATATATATATTTATATATAAAAAATATTATATATATAATTTTAAAAATTTTATTTTTTATTTATAATTAATATTTTTTATTTTTATCTTTTTTTTTGCAAAAACTTTTTTGGGGGGCCAAAAAAAAATATATGTATATGTTATATGTATATTTTTATAATATATTTATTTTTATTATATACTATAATTTTTAATATGTATATATATATTAATTATATTTTAATATTTTTGGCCCCCCCCTTTTAAATTTTCTGGGTGGGGCCCACTGCTCGTGCATGTATGGAATGTTGATAATTATGTCCACAAAAGAACAAATTAATAAAGTAAAAAAATGATGAAATCTTGCAGCTCACACGTCCCAACTTAACATGGGGCCGCGACATGTCTACCAACTCTAGTTCCCCCAAACATTATTATTGTAACGCATTTGGGGGCAGTGTGCCACCTTCTAAATAAAATCCTCATTTTTTCACAAAAAGATAATTTTAAACAATTAAGGAAAAAGAAATATGAACCACTAACAACCTGTTTTTAAATGCCAAATTACAAAGATAAATGAAATAAATATTAAATTTTTGTGCTCTTTTTGTCTATAAAAGTTTTCATAATTTGTAGCAAAAACTTTTTTTCGATTCGCATTAATGAAGATACAGACAAAGGTGTTATGTTTTGAGGGTTTCCAAAGGTACTTTCAAAACCAAAACAAAAACATGTTGGTTCACGGCGCGAAAAAATGGAATGAATTACCGTTGGACTTAAAAAAAAACCCCCCTTGATGTTTTAAACTTGCTCAAAATTTCTCTTATTGCAATACAAGCCATAAACAGACATAATTTGTGTTATTGTGGGATAACTTTGTACTCGATCGTATGTTTAGTTGCGTATTTGCTCGTATGTGGTTTTTGTATGTGTGCATATTTTCCGTATGTATATGTTTGTATTCGCTCGTATTTATGTGTGTGTATTTGCTCATTGTGTATGTGTGTGTTGTATTTCTCGTATTGTAATTGTGTATGTGTGTGTTTTTGCTCATTGGTATGTGTGGTGTGTGTGTATTTACTCATGTGTAGTGTGCGTATTTGTTCCTATTTTTGTGTATGTTACGTATTTATCGTATGTGTATTTTATTGTTTTAAATTAAAATTTGATACTTCAAGTGTGTTTTTTAAAGCCTTTTTAAAGGGGGTTTCTCTCACAGGGTCAGCCCAAATTTTTTATAAATTATGTATTTGTTTTTTTTTTACTGAAAACTGTTTGGGTAAATAAAAGTATAAATCTTAAAACTTAAACTTATGGCTAAGGAAGACCTGAAATATTTTGCTCAGTGTTCATTGCCTCTGCCTTCCGGGAATTCCTATAAAAAGCCTAATTCCTATACATTTCTCCCCTATGCTTGTTATATTCCTACTTACATTCCTTGACACAAGCTTTCTTAATAATATTCAGATCTATAGTTTGCTTTGACACACACACACACACCCCCCACCCACCCACCCACCCACCCACCCACCCACCCACCCACCCACCCACCCACGCCCGCACGCCCGCACGCCCGCACGCCCGCACGCCCGCACGCCCGCACGCACGCCCGCGCACACACACATACACACACACACACACACACACACACACACACACACACACACACACACACACACACACACACACACACACACACACACACACACACACCCACACACACCTAGTTTTCCCAATCAAACATGGCTTTCTTATTCCATCCCAGTGTTTTCTTCTCCTGCTTTACACTCGCAGACACGTAATAGCCTAAAAATATCACATGAATACAATATAAGTATGTCACAAGTGTATGTCTTTGCATTCCATTTTACCTTCCCCTCCACCCCCTCCCTTGCATTAACTACGTGTGCTATGCTGGCGTGAGGAAAAAGATCTATAGACTTTTAAAGTATAAAGTATTGATATAGTATGTCTATTAATCTTGAGGACAAAGACATCGTAAGGGTTCGTAAGTCATCGATAGTAATTCTTTATCATTCTATCGAGTTCAAAGTTGCACTCTTCTGTTGATAAATTATTTGCATTGTATTTACTATCTAACCACATCGGAGTCAAAAGTTGCACTCTTATGTAGAGAAATTATTTGTTTTGCATTTACTATCTGATCACACCGTATGAGTTGCAAAACAGAAAAAGCCTCGTGTTCTCGTCTTAGCATAGTGACTTGTGTTAATTGGCTTTGTTTAGTTAGTGAGGAAGTCATTTTTTTTTTTGTTTTGTTTTGTTTTACATTTGTGCCTATAGCGCCTGTAGGCAGTGGTGACCCAGGGCTCGGATGGTAGGCTCTGGAGGTTCACTTGAGGGCTCTGATGGTTGGTCCTCGCCCGTGGTGGCGCAGGCAGGATTCTTATAGTGACGCCTGTGATTAGAGAGGCTCATGCCGCCCCCCTGTGTCCTCCGATGCACTCGCAGTCGAAGGTAGAGTTGATGAGCAGGGCATGTGGGTGTTCTTAGGCCACTCGACGGTGCAGAAAGGTTTTGGGTTTCTTCTGTCATATAATCTATACATACAGTCTGCTATAATGAGATTGTTGTAGAAGGATTTGTTTTAGCATCGTGGGTTTTTTTTTTCTCTCTCTCTCTCTCTCTCTCTCTCTCTCTCTCTCTCTCTCTCTCTCTCTCTCTCTCTCTCTCTCTCTCTCTCTCTCTCTCTCTCTCTCTCTCTCTCTCTCTGTGAATGTGAGTGAATAGAGGATTAATGTTAATAGAGGATTATAATAATGAATGAGAATGATAAGAGGAGGAAGAAGAAAATAATCCATAATAACATTAAAATATTATGCTAAGAGAAATAAGATTTCATGAGTAAAAACTCAAGGTTGGAATAACTAGTATCAACCAGTGTGTGTAAGCCCCGTCCACACTGTGCCTCATGCATAGATATCTACACACGAGGCAGGTGGATGTGTTGAAATACGACCCGCTCGTCCAGTTTGTGCCTCACCGCCATGGCAGGGAGGCGACGCTGCGTCACAAGATCGATTGATGTTCATTTCAATTTTTGACCACCTAAATATTTTTGCATTGAGACGTATCATATACCGTCAGAATCGGAAAAGTGTGTTGCTTCCGAGACAGTAAATAAACATGCAATGCAAGCAAAATTAAATGAATAACAAGGAGTTGAATAAAAAAAGGTGAGAGAGGAACATTTTTTTATGCACTATTTCGCTTTGGTATCATTATCTTATTCTTGCTATAGTATACTGTAATTTATTTATATTCATGACACGCAGTAATGTCTCGTGAAGATGATGGTATGTTCAGTCTTCCTAAATATCATCTTATTCATCTGGTAGTTTGATAATACCATCACTGGGGCAGCACTGGGGAACTACAACACGTCCCTCGAATCGGGAAGGGTTGGATTCGCTCCGCACGACGCGCGCGGTGTTGAAAACCTCGATTTACAACTCCGCCAGCCTCACCGCCAGCCTCATGAGCCCTAGTCTGGACGGGCCTTAAGCACGTCTATTTGCTTGTGTGTGTGTGTATTAATCTATAGCAGGGATTCTCAACCTTTTTAATCTTATGTACCCCTTAAGGTCTTTCAGTATTGGTCACGTACCCCTTACTCAGAATGCAGCATCAAATAGGGTAAAAAGAAATGCATGGTTTATTAACTTAGTCATAGATAACAGACTGTTATCTATGACTTAGTTTATAAAGTTTAAATTGTGTTATAAATGTAGAGCAGACAAACTTTTTCAATCAATGTGACTATGTCACTATGAGCAATACATTTACTAAAATATAACCACAGCAGACAGTTTTCAATCATTGTGACAGTGAACTAGTGTTGCTTGCAGATATAGTTGCATCTTGTAACTAGTAACGGTGATAGGTAAGTCACCGTGTGTGTGAATAGCATAAAAAATAATAAAATGGAACTAAAGCAGACACATATTGCCAATAACTGTGAATATGAGCTAGTGGTGCTATTTACAGCTTATAACTAGTTACTCATGGGGAAATGAGTGTGTGCGTGACTAACGCCACTAGCATGAAAAAAAATAGAACTAAAGTAGGCATTGCGTTCCACTGACTGTGAACTAGTGCTGATTGTTAAGCCTCACAAATAGTTATTAGTAACTAGTTACTTACTCACACGCAGGGAAGTTACTGTGTGTGATTAGCCAAAAAAAAAAAAAAAAAAAAAAAATAGAACTAAAGTAAACGTTTTTACGAGCGAGCGCGAAGCGCTCGTGAGTCCTCACTCACTCGGATTTTTCCGGGATAAGCGGCCGACCCGACCCGACCTACCATCACGCTTTTTAAGAGCTTATATCTTTGGAATCCCGCTTCCGATTGACAAGCGGTCTTTGCCATCTGATAGCCCCATTCAATCTCTACAGTTTCAGCGTAAAAAGGCAAAGGTAAATGGAATTTAGATGACAGCAGACAAATTTCCTTGCTATCGGGTTTCTACGGACTCGCTCGTCCTTCGCAGACGAAGGCGTCTTACTGGTTTTAAATCGGTGTGACTGTGAGCTAGTGCTACCAATAACTATACTTGTAGCTAGTGTTACTGTCAACTAGTTACTTGTAGCTAGTGTTACTAGTTGTTACTCACTCATAGAGAAGTCACTGTGTATGACTTGCATGAAAATATATACTAATTCAGTGAGATGGTTGGGTCTGTTTCTTTGCTACCAACAAGTCAATCCTCGGTACAGTCTTTGAAAGAGCCACTCTTATGTCGTCTTTGACTGCAAGACGTGAACGTAACTTGTTTTTAATCAAGCACAGTGCTTGAATCCCTGCTCACAGCGGTATGTAGAAGGAAACATCAGGAGGCTCCGTACACATTTCTTTGCTAAAGCAAGGTAAGAACTCGCCATTGTTGACCAGAATCTTGTCAATGACAAACTATCGAAAGAATCTTTTGCAGTTGAGTCATTGACAAAGTCAACGAATTCGTCTTGTAATTCATCTGGAAGTGATCTCGGGTCCATCTTCAATGGATTTCGAATGAGTTGGCGATCTAATTGTCTGTGATATCAGGAATATAGTTATCCAACTCTTGACTGAGAGAAACCAAGTGTTTCTGAATAAGAATACTGACCTCACCCACGTCATCTTTACACAGAGCTGACAAGCTGTCGCTCATATTCTCAAAAACGTCATACGGACCCGCTTGGACTTTTTCTTGCCAAAATTTGAGTTTCATTTGAAAAGCTCTCAGCTTGTCGACAAAATCAATCACAGTTGCCGAGTAACCTTGAAGTGAGCTGTTGACTGCGTTGATGCGAGAAAATATATCATTGAGATAAGCCAGCTTCGTGATCCACCTGTTATCTGACTGCTTGTTGACAAACTACTTTGTTTTTTCTTTCTCATTCCTGTCAAAGAATTCTTTCAGCTCCTTCTTTAATGTCGCAACTCGAGCCACTACGTTACCCCTCGATAGCCATCTTACGTCTGTATGAAAAAGGAGTGACTTCCTCAGCATTAAATTCCTGACATAAAAGACGCAGCATGTGTGTTCAACGGACTGTGTTTAATAAAGTTGACTATGGCTACAACATCGTCAAGTACGGTTTTGAGGTCTGGAGGTAGGGTCTTCACAGCTAATGCGTAGCGGTGAATCATACAATGCATAGCAATGACAATGCAATAGCTTGCGTTGGGGTTGGCTGTTTTCACTCTTGCTTGGAATCCAGACCGACAGCCTATCATTGCAGGGGCACCATCTGTTGTAAATCCCACCATATTTGCCCAAGAAAGCCCTTCTTTTTCAAAAAAAGCTGGACATAGCTACAAAGATGTCTTTTAGAAACCTGTCACGTACCCCCAAAATTCCTCTCACGTACCCCTAGGAGTACGCGTACCCCAGGTTGAGAACCCCTGATCTATAGTCTTTCCATTTTATCAAGTCACTTGTGAAAATGATCCACCAACCACCCTCTCAATTATTAGTAAAGTGGTAGTTTTCTTCCCCCCCCCCCTTATTTGTGAGGGAGGTATTGTTCGCTCACCATAAGGGGAGAGTAGGAATGTATGTATATATATAATTATAATGGTAATGGGTAAAAATTAAAGCGACTAAAGTGACTTGATACATTGGAAAGACTATAGTTGTATTATACTAGCTGTATTTTACAGGGCCTGAGCTACGCTCGTATAGCCCCGTTTCCATAGCTACATTTTTATCATTCATCCTTAGTGCTTAGTGCTGGCCGAAGCCACCACCCCAGGAGGCGGGTCACAAACCCCCGGCTAACTGCCGGTACCCATTCACTGCTGGGTGGACAGGGGCTCGGATTTTAAGGAGACCGCCCATCTCTCTCCGCTGAGGGTCGAACCAGGGACTTCTCGGTTGTTATACAGTTATAATGTCTGCCTGTGTATCTGTGTGTGTCAATCTGCCTGTCACACACACACACGCACACCAGAGGTGGGCACTTCCGCAAACACTTCCGCAAACCGCAACTTCCGCAAATTGCGGAAGTCTGAATTCGTTTGCGGATTTGCGGAAGTGTAAATGTTTGCGGATTTGCGTTTGCGGAAGCACTTTCGCAAACGCAAACATGTCCGCAAACTCCCAATAGATAGTATTCTCATGACGTCACACATCCGGTGTCGTGTGGGCAAGTGTCTGTTTACGAGGGAACGTCTGTTTACTAACAAAGGCGGAAGAAAAACGGGATATTTACTTGTTGATCAACAAAGCGGGACCGCTTGTCACAGTGTACCGTTGTACATCTCGTCGCTTCCCCCTTTTTTTTGGGGGGCCCGGAAAAAAAAAAAACCCCCCCTTTTTTTGGGGGGGTTTTGGGAAAACCCCCCCCCCCCCCTTTTCCAAAAAACCGGCGGGTTTTTCTTTTCCCCTTTTTTTCCCCCCCCCCCAAAAAAAAACCCCCCAAAAAACCCCCCAAAAAGGGGGGTTTTTTTCCCTTTTTCCCCCCCAAAAATTTTTGGGAAAAAAAATTTTGGGCCCCCCCAAAAAAGGGGGGGTTTTTTTAAAAATTTTTTTTTTTAAAAAATTAAAAAAATAAAAAAAAAACCCCCGGGGGGGAAGGGAAAAAAAAAAAAAAGGGGGGAAAAAGGGTTGGGGGGGCCCAAAAAAACCCCCCGGGGGGGGTTTTTAAACCCCCCAAAGGGGGGAAAAACCCGGGGAAAGGGGGAAAAAGGGGGGGAAAGGGGGGGGGGGGGGGGGGAAAAAAAAAGGGGGGGGGGGGGGGGGGGGGGTTTTTTTTAAAGGGGGTTTTTTTAAAAGGGGGGAAAGGGGGGAAGGGGGGGCTTTCCCCCCCCCCCAAAAAAAACCCGGGGGGGGCCCCCAAAAACCCCCCCCCAAAAAAACCCCAAAAAGGGGGGGGGAAAAAAAAGGGGGGGTTTGGGAAAAATTGGGGGGGGGGGGGTTTAAAAAAAGGGGGGGAAAAATTTTTTTAAAATTTTTTAAAGGGGGGTTGGGGGAAAACCGGAAAAGGGGGGGGGGAAAAAAAAGGCCAAAAAAAGGGGGTTTTTTTGGGGGAAAAAAAAAAGGGGGGGCCCGGGGGGAAATTTCCTTGGGGGGCCGGGAAAGGGGGGCCCCAAGGGGGGGGGGGTTTTTTTGGGGGGAAAAAAAAAAGGGAAATCCGGGGGGGGAATTTTTGGGGAAAAAAATTTTTGGGAAAATTTTTGGGGGGGGGCCCCAAAAAAAAAAAAATTTTTTTTAAGGGGAAATGGGGGGGGGAAAAAAGGGGGGGGGGGGGTTTTGGGGGTTTTAAAAAAACCCCCGGGGGGTTTAAAAAACCCCCAGGGGGAAAAAAGGGGAAACCCGGGGGGGGCCCCCCAAAAAAAGGGGGGGTTTAAAAAAGGGATTTAAAAGGATAAAGGGGGGGTTTTTTTTTAAAAAAAAGGGAAAAAAAAAAAGGGGGGGGAAACCCGGGGTTTGGGGAAAAAGGGGGAAAAAGGGGAAAGGGGGGGGGGGGGGGGGGGAGGCCCCAAAAAAAAAAGGGGGAAAGGGGGGAATTGGGGGGGGGGGGAAAAAAAAAAAAAAAAATTTTAAAGGGCCCCAAAAAGGGGGGGGAAAGGGGGGAAATGGGGGGGGCCCAAAAAAGGGGGGGCCCGGGGGGGGGGGGGGGGGGGGAAAAAAAAGGGGGGGGGGGAAAAGGGGGAGGGGGGGGGGGGGGAAAAAGGGGGGGGGGAAAAGGGGGGGGGGGGGGAAAAGGGGGTTTTGGGGGGGGGGGGGGGGGAAAAGGGGGGGGAAAAAAAGGGGGGGGGAAAAAAAAAAAAAAAAAACCCCCGGGGGAAAAAAAAGGGGGGGGAAAATCCAAAAAAAACCCCAAATTGGGGGGAATTTTTTTTGGGGAAAAAACCCCCGGGAAAGGGGGGAAAAAAAGGGGGGGAAAGGGGGGGGGAAAAAAAATTTTTAAAAAATTTTTTAAAAAAGGGGGGTTTTTTTGGGGCCCCTTTGGGGGGAAAAAAAAACCCCCAAAAAGGAAAAAAAAAAAGGGGGGGGGGGTTTTTTGGAAAAAAAAAAGGGGGGAAAAAGGGGGGGGGGGGGGGGGAAAAAAAAAATTTTTTTTGGGGGGGGGGGGTTTAAAAAAAAAGGGGGGGGCCCAAATTTTTTTTTAAAAAAAAAAAATTGGGGGGGGGGGCCGGGGGGCCCCCCGGGGGGGGGAAAGGGGGTTCCCAAAAATTTTGGGGGGAAAAAAAAAAGGGGGCCCTTTTTTTTTTTTTTTTTTTTGGGGGGGGTTTTTTAAAAGGGCGGGGCCCGGGGGAAAAAAAAAAAAAAGGGGGAAAAAAAAAAAAAAAAAAAAAAGGGGGGTTTTTTAAAAAAAAAAAAAAGAAAGGGGGGGGGGGGGGTTTAACCAAAAAAAACCCCTTTTTGGGGGGGGGGGTTTTCCCCCGGGGGAAAAAAAAAAGGGGGGGGGGGGGGGGGGGGGGCCCTTGGGGGGGGGCCCCAAAAAATGGGGGAAAGGGGGGGGGGGGGGGGGTTTTCCCGGGGGGGGGTTTTTTAAAAAAAAAAGGGGGGGGGGGGGGCCCGGGGGGGGTTGGGGGGGGGGGGAAAAAGGGAAAAAAAAAGGGAAAAAAAGGGGAAGGGAAAAAAAGGGGGTTTTGGGTTTAAAAGGGGGGGGAAGGGAAAATTTTTTGGGGAAAAAAAAGGGGAAGGGGGGGGGGGGGTGGGGGGGGGGGGGAAAAAAAAAAAAAAGGGGGGGAAAAAAGGAGAAAAAAAAAAAAAAGGGGGGGGGGGGGGGGGGGGGGAGAGGGAGGAGAGAGAGGGGAAAAGGGGGGTTTTGTGGGGGGGAAAAAAGGGGGGGGGGGAGAGGGGGGAAAAGAAAAAAGGGGAGGGAGGGGGGGGAAAGGAGAAAAAAGGGGGAGAGAAAGGGGGGAAAAAAGGGGGGGGGGAAAAAAAAAAGGGAGAGGGGGGGGGGGGGGGGGGGGGGGGGGGGGGGGGAAAAAAAAAAAAAGGGAAGAAAAAAAAAAAAGGGGGGGGGAAAAAGGGGAGAGAGAGAGAAAAAAAAAAGGGGGAGGGGGGGGGGGGGGGGAAAAAAAAAAAAAAAAAAAATTTGGGGGAAGAAAAATGGGGGGGGGGAAAAAAAAGAGAAAAAAAAAAAAGGGGAAGAGAAAAAAAAAAAAAAAAGGAAGGAAAGGGGAAAAAAAAAAGGGAAAAAAGGGGAGAAGAAAAAAGGGGGGGGGGGTTGGGTTTTGGGGGCCCCCCTTTTAAAAACCCCCCTTTTTAAAAAAACAAAAAAAAAAAAAAAAAAATTTTTTTTTGGGGGGGAAAAAAAAAAAAGGGGGGGCCCCCCTTTCCCCCCAGTGCCCCTTGTAGGCCTGTTAAAACCCCCCCGGGGGGAAAAAGGGAAAAAAAAAGGGAAAAAAAAACCCCTTTTTTTTTTTTTTTTAAAAAAACCCCCCCCCCCCTTTTTTAAAGGGGGGGGGGTTCGGGGGGGCCCCCCCCTTTTTGGCCCAAGGGAAATTTTTTGGAAAGGGGGGGCTTGGGTTTGGGGGGGAAAAAAAAATTTAAATTTTTTTAAAAAAATTTTAAAAAAAAAAAAAATTTTTTTGGGGGGTTGGAAATTGGGGGAATTTTTGGGGGGCCAAAAAAAATTTTTTTTAAAAAAAAAAAAAACCCCCAAAAAAAAAGGGGGGGAAAAAAAGGGGGGGGTAATTTTTTTTTTTTAAAAAAAAAAAAAAAAAAAATTTAAACCCCTTTTAAAAGGGGGCCCCCCCCCCCAAAAAGGCCCCCCAAACCTTTCCCCCAAATTTTAAAAAAACCCCCCAAAATTTTGGGGGCCCCCAAGGTTTCCCCTTTTTTTTGGGGGGGTTGGGTGGGTTTTTGGGGTTGGGGCCCCCCGGGGGGGGTTTTCTTTTTTTGGGTTTTTTTTAAAGGGAAAATTTTAAAAGGGGGGTTTTTTTTTTTTTTGGAAAATGGGGGAAAAAAAAATTTTTTAATTTTCCCCGGTAATTTTTAGGGGTTTTTTTAAAAAAATTTAAAAAAAAAAAAACCCCCTTTTCCCCTTTTTTTTTTTTTTTTAAAAAAAAAAAAAAAAAGGGGGGGGTTTTTTTTTTTTTAATTAAAATTTTTTTTAAAAAAAAAAAAAACCCTTTGGGGTTTTAAAATTTTTTTTTTTTAATTTTCCCCCCCCAAACCAAAAAAAAACCCGGGGTTTTTTTTTTTTTTTCCCGGCCCCGGAAAAAAAAAAAAAAAATTTTTTTTTCCCCCTTTTTCCTTTTCCCCTCTTTTTTTTTTCCCCCTCCAAAATTTTTTTGGTTTTTTAAAAAAACCCCCCACCCCCGGGCCCCTTTTCCCCAAAAAATTTTTTTTTTAAAAAAAAAAGGGGGGCTTTTTTAATTTTTAAAAAAAAAAAAATTTTTAAAAAAAAAAAAAATTTTAAAAAACCCCCCCCTTTTAAAAAAAAAAAAAAAAAAAAAAAAAAAAAAATTTTGGGGGGAAAAAAAAAGGGGGAAAAAAATTTAAAAAACCCCCGGGGAAATTAAAAAAAAAAAAAGGGGGGGGAAAAAAAGGGGGGGGGGAAAAAAAAAAAGGGGGAAAAAAATTTGGGGGAAAAAAAAATTGGGGGGAAAATTTTTTAAAAAAAAAAAAATTTTTTTTTTTTTGGGGAAAAAAAAAAAGGGAAAAGGAAAAAGGAAAAAATTTAAAAAATTTAAAAAAAAATTGGGGGTTTTTTTTTTTTTTTTTTTTTTAAAAAATTTTTTTTTTTTGGGGAAAAAAAAATTTTTCCCCCCCCCTTTAAAAAAAAAATTTTTGGGGGGGTTCCTTTTTTTAAAAAAGGGAAGGGGGTTTTTTAAAAAAAAGGGGAAAACCCCCCCCTTTTTTAAAAAAAAAGGCTTTGGGGGGGCCCGGGGGTTTAAATTTTTTTTTTCCCCCCTTTTTTTTAAAAATTTTCCCCCAAAAAAAAAGGGAAAAAAAAAAAAATTTTTTTAAAAAAATTTTTTAAAATTTTCCCCCCCCCTTAAAACCCCCCCTTTTTTCCCTTTTTTCCCCCCCCTTTTTTTTCCCCCCCCCCCCCAAAAATTTTTCCCCCCCTTTTTTTTTTTTTTTTAAATTTTTTAAAAAAACCTTTTTTCCCCCCCCCCCCCCCCCTTTTTTTCCCTTTTCTCTCTCTCTTTCCCTTTTTTCCCCCCCCCCCCCCCCCTTTTTCCCCCTTCTCTTCCCCTCCCCCCCCCCCTCTCTCTCTTCCCCCCCCCCCTTTCCCCTTTTTTTTCTCCTTTTCCCCTCTCCCCCCCCCCTTTTTCCCTCTCTTCCCCTTTTTCCCCCCCCCCCCCCCCCCTTTTTTTTTTTTTTCCCCCCCCTTTTCCCCCCCCCCCCCCCCCCCCTCCCCCCCCCCCCCCTCCCTTTTTTCCCCCCCCCCCCCCCTTTTCTCCCCCCCCTCCCTTTTTTTTCCCCCTTTTTTCCCCCCCTTTTTTTCCCCCCCCTTTCTCCCCTTTTCTTCCCTT
Organism: Chionoecetes opilio; assembly: GCA_016584305.1. NCBI lineage: Eukaryota > Metazoa > Arthropoda > Malacostraca > Decapoda > Majidae > Chionoecetes > Chionoecetes opilio. The sequence goes on from JACEEZ010019388.1 coordinate 90,638, forward strand.
TTCCCCTTTTTTTCCCCCCCCCCTCCTTTTTTCCCCCCCCCTTTCTTTTTTTCTTTTTCTTCCCCCTCCCCTCTTCCCCCCTTTTTTTCCCCCCCCCCCCCCCCCTTTTTAAAAAACCCCCCCCCCCTTTTTTTTCCCCCTTTTTTTAAAATTTTTTTTTTTTCTTCCCCTTTAAAAAAATTTTTTTTTTTTTTTTTTTTCCCCCCCCCCCCCCCCCCCCCCCCCCCCCCCCCCCCCCCCCCCCAAAACCCCCCCCCCCCTTTTTTTTCCCCCCCTTTTTCCCCCCCCCAAAAAAAAACCCCAAAAAAAAGGGGGGGTTTTTTTTTTTTTTTTTTTTTTTCTTTTTTAAAAAAAAAAAAAAAAAAAAATTAAAAAATTTTTTTCCCCCAAACCCCCCCCAGGGGAAAAAAAAAAACTCCCCAAAAAACCAAACCCCCAAAAACCCCCCCCCCCCCCTTTTTCCCCCCCCCCTTTAAAAAAAAAGGCCCCCCCAAAAAAATTTTTGGGGGCCAAAAAGGGGGGGGGGGGGGGGTTTTTTTTTTGGTCAAAAATTTTTTTTTGGGGAAAAAAAGGGTTTTTTTTTTTTAAAAAAAACCCTTTTTTTTTTGGGGGGGTTGGCCCCCCCCCAAAAAAAAATTTTAGGGTTTTTGGGGAAAAAAAAAAATTTTTTTGGGGTTTTTTTTCCCCAAAAAATTTTTTTTTGGGGGTTTTTTTTTTTTTCCCGGGGAAAAAGGGTTTTCCAAGGGGAAAAAAGGGGGGAAAAAAAATTAAATTTTAAAAAAAAAGGGGGGGGTTTAAAATTTTTTTTTTGGGGGGAAAAAAAATTTTTTCCCTTTTTTTTAAAAAAAAAAACCCCCAAAATTTTTTTTGGGGGTTTTTTTTTTAATTTAATTTCCCAAAAAAAATTTTTTTTAAATTTTTTTTTTTTTTTAAAAAATTTTTTTTGGGGGGGTTTTTTTACGGAAAATTTTAAAAAATTTTGGGGGTTTAAAGGGGAAAAAAATTTTTTTTGGGCCCAAAAAACCCCAAAAAAAGGTTTTTTTTTTTAAAGTTTTGGGTTTTTGGGGGGTTTTTTTTTTTTTTAAAAGGTTTAAAAAAAATTTTTAAAATTTTTTTTAAATTTTTTTTTTTTTTTTTTTTTGTTAAAATTTTTTTGGGGGGGGGCCCTTTTTTGGAATTTTTAAAAAAAGTTTTTTAAAAAAAAAAATTTTTTTTTTTAAAAATTTTAAAATTTTTAAAAAAAACTTTTTTTTTTGGCCCCAAAAAAATTTTTTTTTTTTTTTTTTTTTTTTAAATTTTTTTTTTTTTTTAAAAATTCCCTTTTTTAAAAAAAAACAAAAAACCCCCCCCCCCCCCCAAAAAAAAAGGGGGGCCCCCCCGGGGGGGTTTTTTCCCCCCCGGGGGGAAAAAAATTTTTTTTAAAACCCCCCTTTTTTTCCCCCAAAAGGGCCGGGTTTCCCGGGGGCCCCCCTTTTGGGGGGTTCCCCCCCACGGGGAATTTAAAAATTTTTTTTTTTTTTTTTAAATTTTTTTTTTTTTTAAAAAAAAAACCCCCAAAAACCCCCCCCACCCAAAACCCCCAAAAAACACCCCAAAAAAAAACCCACAAAAACCCCCCCAAGGAAAAACCCCCCCCAAACCAAAAAAAAAACCCCCCCCCCGGGGGAAAAAAAAATTTTCCCTTTTTTCCCCCCCCCAAAAAACAAAACCCCCCAAAAAACCCCAAAAAAACCCCCCCCCCCAACCCAAAACCAAAAAAAAAAAAAATTTTTTTTAAAAAAAAAAAAAAAAAAATTTTAAAAAACAAAAAAAAAAAAAAAACCCCCCCCCCCCAAACCAAAAAAAACCCCCCCCAAAAACAACAAAACCCCCAAAAAAACATAAACAAAAACCAAAATTTTTTTAAAAAAAAAAACCCATGTTTTTAAAAACCCCAAAAAAATTTTTTTTACCCCACCAAAGGGGCCCCCCCTAAAAAAAAAAAAAAAAAAAACAAAAAAAAAAAAAAAAAAAAAAAAAAAAAACCCAAAAAAAAAAATTAAAAAAAAAACCCCCCTTTTTTTCCCCCCCCCCCAAAAAAAAAAAAGGGACCCCCTTTTAAAAGTTTTAAAAAAAAAAACCCCTTTTTTTATTTTTAAAATTTGGAATTGGAATAATTGGTTTTTTTTTAAAAATTAAATTTTTTTTTCCCCCCCCCCCCAAAAAAATTTTTTTTTTTTAAAAAAAATTTTTTTTAAAAAAAAAAAAAAACCCCAAAAAAAATTTTTAAAAAAAATTTTTTGGTTTTCCAAAATTAAAAAAAAGGGGGGGGTTTTTTTTAAATTTCCCCTGGTTTTTTTTTTTAAAAATTCCCCTTTTTTCCCCCCCCCCCCCCCAAAAAAATTAAAATTTAAAAATTTTTTTTTTTTTTTAAAAAAAAAAAAAATATTTTTTTTTTAAAAAATTTTAAAAAATTTTTTTTTTTAAAAAAAAAATTTTTTTAAAAAATTTTTTTAAAATTTTTAAAAAAAAAAACCCCCCTTTTTGGGAATTTTTAAAAAATTTTTTTGGGGGAAAAAAAAAAAAAATTTTTCCCTTTTTTTTTTCCCCCCCCCCCCCTTTTTCCTTTTAAAAAAACCCCAAAAAAACCCCCCCCCCCCAAAAAAAAAAAAAAAAACTTAAAAAAAAGGGGGGGGGTTAAAAAAAAAATTTGGGGGGAAAAAAAAAAAAAAGGGGGGGGAAAAAAAAAAAAAAAAAAAAAAAAAAAAAAAAGGGGGGGGGGGAAAGGGGGGGGGGAAAAAAGGGGAAAAAAAAAAAAAAAAAAAAAAAAAAACCCCAAAAACCCTTTAAAAAAAAAAAAAAAAAAAAAAGGGGGGAAAAATTTTTTAAAAAAAAGGAAGGGAAAAAGAGAGGGAGAGGGGAAAAAAAAAAGGGGGGGGGGAAAAAAAGGGGGAGAGAGGGAAAAAGGGAAAAAAAAAAGAAAAGGGGGGAAAAAAAAAGGGAGAGAGAAAAGGGAAAAAGGGGGAGAGAGGGGGGAAAAAAAAGGGGAAAAAAGGGAAAAATTTTTTAAAAAAAAAAAAAGGGGAAAAAGGGGGGGGAAGGTTTGGGAAAAAAAAGGGGGGAAGGGGGAAAAAGGGAAAAAAAAAGAGGGGGAAAAAGGGGGGGGGAAAAAAAGGGGGGGGGGGGAAAAAAGGGGGGGGGGGGGGGAAAAAAAAAAAAAAGGGGGGGGGTTTTTTTTTTCCCCAAATTTCCCTTTTTTTAAAAAAAAAAGGGGGGCCCCCCGTCGGGGAAAAAAAAAAAAAAAAAAGGGGGGGGGGGGGAAAAAAAACCCCAAAAGGGGGGGGGCCAGTTTTTTAAAATTGGGGGTTTTCCTTTTTTGGGAAAAAACCCCCCCAAAAAAAAGGGGTTTTTTTTTTTTTTTCCCCCTTTTTTTTTTTTTTGGGAATTTTGGGGGGTTTTTTTCAAAAAAAGGGCCCAAAAAAAATTTAAAATTTTTTTGGGAAAAAGGGGGAAGGGGGGCCAAAAAGGGAAAACAAACCCAAAATTTTTCCCCCCCCCAGGGGGGTTAATTTTTTTGGGGGTTCCCCGGCCCCCCCAAAAAAAAAAACCCCCCCCCCCCCCTTTCCCCCCCCCCCCCAAAAAAATTTTTTCCCCCCCAAAAATTTTGGGGGCCCCCAAAATTTTTTTTTTAAATTTTTTGGGGGGGTTTTTTTGGGGGAAAAGGAAATTAAAAAGGGAAAATTTAAAGAAGAGAGAAACGAAAGATCTTCCAGCCGTTGGGTATCACACGAGGCGTTTCGTCGGACTGTTTCGTCGAACCAAACAAGCATTTGGTTGGACCTGTTCGTCGAACACTGACAACACATCTAAGCTCAGAGTTGCCAGGTTGGCGAGTTTCACGCCAAATCGGGCGCCCTTTTATACTTTCCGGCGAGAAATTTTTCGTGTTGGCGACTTGGCGGATTTGTTGGCTAGTTTACATTTTTTTGGCTGTTTTTTTGGCTGTTTTTCATGTTCATTTCTGTAAGGATATATACTTTATTAACATTCATATTATTTAGTTGGCACAAACAAAACGTCGTTAAAACTAGAAAAAATAAAACGGCGACAGGCTGAGGCCTAGCGAGGGCAGCTGATAAGGATTAGCACAAGGCCAAGGGACTCCCTAGCCTCGGATTAGCGCTCAGTGGTGGATCGTCAATTATTGGACGTATGGGACAGGCCTCCCAAAAAATATGAGCCATGCCTCGTTTCCTTCTCCCCTCACTCCCTTCACCCTTCCCCCCCCTAAAGACAGATTAACAGGGATGGGGCACTCAAGTCGACAAGGCGGACAAGCAAAGCAGTTTCAAACTTTCAGTTCGGAATTTTTTGCCGTGAAGGA
>JACEEZ010019388.1:97500-102296 GCA_016584305.1 Chionoecetes opilio
AGATAAGGTTAGGTTAGGTTATAGTGAGGTTAGATTAGTAATATTAAACATATTATATTTTTGAGGGGTTCAGGGGGGTCGTTAAGGAGGGGAGGGGGGTGAAGGGGGCATCTCCCCCCACTTTATAATTACAGTTTAGAGGTATCTGAAGGGATCTGTGAAGGTCTGGAGGAAAAAACACTCTAATACGGGCGGGAAAGGACTCTAGAATTTTACCTAACTCACTGCGTGTTGTATACTTAATATGAAAAACCCAGCCTGTCTCATCCCTACCTCAAAAGCCTGGCATAGTGCATACTACTCCCGCAACTTATCACAGCTCAGCTAAAGCCCCACAGCTACATATCATTTGCAAGTTACTTATCCATGCACAAGTACATACATACATCAAAATGGTCTTCACAGCAATAGTATGAATTTTCCTTCATCGAGAAATCACGCCTTGCAGACATCCACCACTGTTTCCTCTTTTTCTTGTCTTGTTATGCAAGAATGCCTTCTTGGCATAGTTATGAACACATTCTCTGGAGTTTTAATTGTGGTGTTTTTGCACATTAGCACAAAACAAGCATAATATGTTCTTTTTGTCTGGTACATGTTGAATGCATAGATAGGTATTGCGGTCTGCTGAGCCAAAACAAGCCGATCAGCTGATCAGGCGAGATCTGAGTTTGCGCTTACTACGTCACAACCAATCACAGCGCGTTCCGCCGTGTTGTGATATTTTGGCCCCCAAAAAGCCATATATTTCATTTATGGTGCATTTCTCAGCAAAAAGAATATGAGTACAGTGATATGTAGCCTATATTGCACCCAAAGCTTCATAATACTCCGTGTTTTAGGTGTGAGTAAACGGGTCCATTGTTGTTCATAGTCCACCCATATAATATTCTGAGACAAAATTTGGTAATGCATAGACAAATTTGTCTGTTTGTAGACAAATATGAATTTCTGATAATAACATTTATATAATTCTATGATGAGATATTATTAGTTACTAAACTTACATTTCTTTAAAATGGAATTTTGCGTAATTTTTTCCTTCAGATTGCCAAGGATGAAGAAAACTCCTACGCCGCACGACTGTTATATCAGATGTACTCTGAACCTGCAAACAAGACGTACCTGGCATTCCTGCAGCCTCTAGTTACGCAAATCGACAGAGTCAACAAGATGTTCGAATCCGACCACTGCAACGTCAGTAAGCTGCTAGAGGATTTGATGTCTCTGTACCAGTCTCTGTTGAGCAGACTTATGATGCCAAGGACCTTTCCCACGTGGAATTCCATCACAAGTTTTGATGTAAGAAATTGTTCTATTGTCTTATGTTCTATGACTATATGATAATGTCCGTTATCTGCTAATGTTACTCATTAAGGATGCCAATATGACTATAAATGTTATAAATAAAAGTTTAGCCGCAAGCAATATATAGGGGCATGCAGTACATCGAGGAGCGCGTTAAGGCGCTATTACACGGGCACTTTTCTGCTCACTGAGCAGATTTCACTGAGCAGATTTCACTGAGCTGCTCAACGAAACTATTACACGGTGATCTGTGTTTTGATGAGCAAAATGCATACAGACCTGAGTGCGGTTATGATACAAATTATCATAGCGCTTCCTAATAAGCGGTGTTTGTTGTAATGGAGATAGCTTTATTTTGCGAGAAAAAAAAGAAAAAAAATGATACTTTGTGGTTAAAGTTAGGTTAGGTTTAATTAAAACCTTTAAGGTTAGGTTAGGTTTAATTAAAACCATTAAGGTTAGGTTAGGTTTAATTAAAACCTATTAGGTTAGATTAGGTTTCATTAAAACCTTTAAGGTTAGGTTAGGTTTCATTAAAACCTTTAAGGTTAGGTTAGGTTCATTAAAAACCTTTTAAGGTTAGGTTAGGTTTCATTAAAAACCTATAAGGTTAGATTTAGGTTTCATTAAAACCTTTAAGGTTGGGTTTAGGTTAATTAAAACCTTTAAGGATAGGTTAGGTTTCATTTAAAACCCTTTTAAAGGGTTAGGTTAGGTTTTCATTAAAAACCTTTAAGATTAGGTTGGTTTAATTAAAACCTATAAGGTTAGATTAGGTTTCATTAAAACCTTTAAGGTTGGGGGTTAGGTTTAATTAAAACCTAAAAGGGTTAGATTAGGTTTCATTAAAACCTTGGGTTTGGTTAGGTTTCATTAAAACCTTAAGGTTAGGTTAGGTTTCATTAAAAACCTTAAGGGTTAGGTTAGGTTCATTAAAACCTTTAAGGTTAGGTTAGGTTTCATTAAAACCTTTAAGGTTAGGTTAGGTTCATTAAAACCTTTAAGGTTAGGTTAGGTTTCATTAAAACCTTTACGGTTGGGTTTAGGTTTCATTAAAACCTATAAGGTTAGGTTAGGTTTAATTAAAACCTATAGGTTAGATTGGGTTTCATTAAAACCTTTAAGGTTAGGTTAGGTTTCATTAAAACCTTAAGGTTAGGTTAGGTTTCATTAAAACCTTTAAGGTTAGGTTAGGTTTCATTAAAACCTTTAAGGTTAGGTTAGGTTACATTAAAACCTATAAGGTTAGATTAGGTTTCATTAAAACCTTTAAGGTTAGGTTAACTTTCATTAAAACCTTTAAGGTTAGGTTAGGTTTCATTAAAACCTTTAAGGTTAGGTTAGGTTTCATTAAAACCTTTAAGGTTAGGTTAGGTTTCATTAAAACCTAAAAGGGTAGATTAGTTTCAAAAAACCCTTTAAAAAGGGTTAGGTTAAGTTCATTAAAACCCTTTAAGGTTAGGTAGGTTTCTTTAAAAACCCTTTTAAAGGGTTTGGGTTTAGGTTTAATTAAAACCTATAAGGTTAGGTTGGGGGTATCATTAAAAACCTTTAAGGTTAGGTTAGGTTTCATTAAAACCTTTAAGGTTAGGTTAAGTTTCATTAAAACCTATAAGGTTAGGTTAGGTTTCATTAAAACCTTTAAGGTTAGGTTAGGTTTCATTAAAACCTATAAGGTTAGGTTAGGTTTCATTATTATAATTTTTTTTTTTTTCGGGGGGGGGGGTTGCGCAAAATAAAACTATCTCCATTAGAACAAGCACCTATTGTAGGCCAAGAAAAATAGTTGGTGTCTCTAAAAACGACCGCGAAACTCTCGTCCATTATTACCAAAAGTTTTTTCGTAGTCGATATGGAAAACCCTAGTCGTTTCGTACACTCAGCGCAGAGTTGAACTTGACTACTAGAGTTACGAAATGACACCAGGTATGTACGAAAAAACTCAAAATCAGTGTCCGAAACTAACTACTTTCAATTCAATATACCTAATTAAGAAAGGTTTTTTTATTAGGGGCCCAAAAGGTTTTTTATTCATTTAAACTTCCTGTAATCCCCGAGAGTAGCTTCTATGGACCACTGTGGCCGCGCCGTACCCGTGGGCCCTGGCGGTACGGGGCTGACGCCGTTATAGTGGACGAGAAATACGCGTTCGCTCTTTAGGTCAGACACACAACACTCGGGTGCTAACACTGCACTCTTAGCCTTTCTCGCTTTACCATATACACCACAACCCGTCACTACACACCTGTACGGCCTCGCAACACACCTGTCGCCTGTGTATCACTGTAAAATAAATGACTTGGAAGGTCAGGTTCTTTGGTATTGAGGTGGGATGTTTTCTTTTAATGTTTTTTTAACAAATAAAGGGCTATATATGTCCATATTGTAGGATAGCCTGAACTAAGTCAATCAGTAAGCTTTCCATCTCGTCTGTCCAGTCAGAGGCATGTAGATGTCTTTTTGAGAGGTTTTAGAAGAAAATGATCTTGCAATAAATAATATAGTCATCCACTAATTTCGGTCCTTTATAACAGAAAACGTTTTTGCTCACTGAAATGACGAGCAAAAATAGCTTCAAAGTAGTTCCCTCTTTGCTCAATCAAACAGGCTTTGGTTGAGCAAAATCCTCAAAACTGCTCAGTGAAATCTGCTCACTGAGCAGAATAGTGCCCGTGTAATAGCCGCTTTAATTGCATCATCTGCCTCTACATTTCCGACTGCTCCTCGGAGCTTCACACCCAAGGTAAACTTGTTCACACCCGCGGGAATTAAAGTGCATGATTGTATTAGGTACTATATATTTTTATCTGCTAACAGTATCTCTCTCTCTCTCTCTCTCTCTCTCTCTCTCTCTCTCTCTCTCTCTCCTCTCTCTCTCTCTCTCAATAAACAGGTGGAGAATGAGCATTTACCATTGGGGGCCGTTAACTTCGGCGTCCAGTTCAACTTAGAAGTGGCAAAAAATATATTGGACCACACAACCATCAACGGTATAAAGTCCTTCTGCCGAAGCTACATGATGCAGCTACTGAGAGCTGCGAAACAGATTGCCTTCAAATGTACAGCATTTACACAGCCTGCAGGTGTTATCTGTAGAAAAGGTACTTAGTATCAGAAAGCCACAGTTAAGCGAACTGTCATTTCCCGTCCAAGTTTTCAGGAAAATTGGACTGCTTGAAGAACAGTGGCAGAGAGTAGGAACCGTTAGCTGGCCAAGTGACGTCATCGATAAGGACGAGACATTCTGGATGGCGTCTACCCCCACCCCAAGGACTCAAACAGGAGAGAAGGATTTTGTAGAATTGCGGCACTTTTCTCTTTCAATGCTGTCTTTGCCCTTCAGCAATGCCTCAGTTGAGAGAGTCTTTTCTCAAATGAACCTAATTAAAAATAAAATAAGAAAAAGACTACAAAATGAAAAACCTGAGAGCATTTCACATTCGTGCATAATGCAGAGAAGAACATTTGCTGCAGTGAATTATACCACA
>JACEEZ010019389.1:0-7500 GCA_016584305.1 Chionoecetes opilio
CCCCTTTTTGTCTTCCTCCTCCTCCTCCTCCTCTTTTGCACATAAAAAAAAACCCACATTTATATGACTAAATGAAAATAAAAAATACGAACGCTTATACTTTCCATAAAAATAAGAAAATATTGAATAGGGAGTAAAACATAAAAAAAACAGCAATAATAATATATAAAATAAATAATAAAAAAATGCATAATACAATAATACAATAATAATATATAATAATAACAATAATAATAATATATAATAATAAATATAACAATAATAATAATAACATAATATAACAATAATAAATAATAATAATAACTAATAATAATAATAACATATATAACAATATAATAAACAATAATATAATAATAATACAATAATAATTAAATAATAATAACAATAATAATAATAAAAATAAAATATACAATAATAATAATAATTCATAATAAACATAAAATAATAAATATAATACAAAATGACAATAATAATATAATTAATAAATAATATAACAATAATAATAATAAAAAATAAACAATAATAATAATAATAATTTAAAATAATACAATAATAAAACATAATATAATATAATCAATAATAATAATAATAATATCAAAAATAATAAATAATACAACAATAATAATAATAATAACATAATAATCAATAATAATAACAATAATAATAATATAATAATAATAATAAAAATAATAATAATAATAATAATAATAATAATAATAATAATAAAAATAATAATAAATAATAACAATAATAATAATAATATAACAATAATAATAAAAAAATAATCAAAATAATAATAAATAACAATAAATAATAATAAAATAATAATAATAATAATAACATAATAATAATAATAATAATAACAATAATAATAAAATAATAACATAATAATAACAAATAATATAACAATAATAATAATAATAATAACAATAATAATATAATAACCAATAATATAATATAATAATAACAATAATAATAACAATAAAATAATAACAATAATAAATAATAATAATAACAATAATAATAATAATAATAATAATAACAATAATAATAAAATAATAATAATAATAATAACAAAAATAATAACTAATAATAAAATAACAATAACAATAATAATAACAATATAATAATAACAATAATAATAATAACAATAATAATAACAATAATAATAACAATAATAATAATAATAATAACAATAATAATGACAATATAATAACAATAATAATACAATAATAATAATAAAAACAAATAATATAACAATAATAATAACTTAATAATATAACAATAATAATAATAACAATAATAATAACAATAATAATAATAACAATAATAATAATAACAATAATAATAACTAATAATAATAACAATAATAATAATATAATAATAATAAAAATTTAATAATAACAATAAATAACAATAATAATAATAACAATAATAATAACAATATAATACACATGAATAATAATAATAAATAATAAATAATAATAATAATAATAATAAACATAAATAAAAAACAATAATAATAACAAATAATAATGATGGTAATAATATCATGTTTATTTTTGACCTCGTATTTATTTTTAAAGCCAGAAGGCCAAAGGGTTTTAAAAGGGGGAAAGGGGGTTTTTTTTAATTAGAGAGAGAGAGAGAGAGAGAGAGGAGAAGAGAGAGAGAGAAAAAAATGTGTTCTTTTAAAATTTTTGGGACATTGAATTCCTCTCTCCCCTCTCTCTCTCCTCCTCTCTCTCTCTTTTCCTCTCTCTCCTCTCTCTCTCTCTCTCTTCCCTTCCATATTTGTCGATTAACATTCACACACAACACACAACACCCCACACCCACAAACACCACACACACCACACACCACACACACACCACACACACACACACACACACAACCCACACACACACTCATTTCTCCACTCCTCCTCCTCCTCCTCCTCCTCCTCCTCCCCAAACAAGTCTTTATAGTTTTTTTTTCAGAAAAAAAACAAGTCTTTATGTTTTTGGGGGTTCAGAAAGTAAAAAGAATATGACATTTTTTTCAGAAAGTAAACAAGTCATTATAGTTTTTTTTCAAAAGAAACAAGTCATTATATTTTTTTTAGAAAGTAAAAAAGCCCTTATAGTTTTGTTCAGAAAGAAACAATCATTATAGTTTTTTTTCAAAAAGAAAACAAGTCATTATATTTTTTGTTCAAAAGTAAAAAATTGACAGTTTTTTTTCAGAAAGTAAACAATCATTATAGTTTTTGTTCGAAAGAAAACAAGTCATTATAGTTTTTGTTCAAAAGTAAACAACATTTATTTTTTTTTCAAAAGAAAAAAAGTAAATTATGTTTTTGTTCAGAAAAAAAGTCATTATGTTTTTGTTCAAAAAAGTAAAAAAGAAATGCATTTTTGTTCAGAAAGAAAACAGTCATTATAGTTTTTTGTTCAGAAAGAAACAATCTTATATTTTTTTTGTTCAAAAGAAAAAGTCATTAAGTTTTTGTTCAGAAGTAAAACAAGAATATGACAGTTTTTTTTTTCGAAAGAAAAAGTCATTATATTTTTTCAGAAAGAAAACAAGTCTTATAGTTTTTGTTCAAAAAAAAAAACAAGAAAGGGGGGGGGGCAAGAAAGAAAAAGTCATTATAGTTTTTGTTCAAAAGAAAACAACATTATAGTTTTTTGTTAAAAGTAAAACAAAAAAACAGTTTTTGTTCAGAAATAAACAGTCATTATATTTTTGTTCAAAAAGAAAACAAGTCATTATATTTTTTTGTTCAGAAAGAACAAGTCATTATAGTTTTTGTTCAGAAAAAAACAAAATATGACAGTTTTTTGTTCAAAGTTAAAAACAACTTATGTTTTGTTCAAAAAAAAACAAGTCATTAAGTTTTTGTTCAAAAGAAAAACAAGTCAATAGTTTTTGTTAAAAGAAAAAAATCATTATAGTTTTTTTTCAAAAAAAAACAAGTCATTATATTTTTGTTCGAAAGTAAAAAAGAATAGAGTTTTTTTTCGAAAGTAAAAAAGTCATTATATTTTTTTGTTCAGAAAAAAAAACAAGTCATTATAGTTTTTTTTGAAAGTAAACAAATATGACAGTTTTTGTTCAGAAGAAAACAAGTCATTTTTTTTTTTGTTCAAAAGGAAAACAAGTCTTATATTTTTTTTTCAGAAGAAACAGAATAGAATTTTTGTTCGAAAGAAAACAAGTCATTATAGTTTTTGTTCAAAAAGAAAACAAGTCTTAATTTTTTTGTCAGAAAGAAAACAAAGATATAAGTTTTTGTTCAGAAAGAAAACAGTCATTATATTTTTTGTTCAGAAAAAAACAAGTCATTTATTTTTTTGTTCAGAAAGAAAACAAGAATATGACAGTTTTTGTTCAGAAAGAAATCATCATGAAAAAAAAAAAAATATCATTTTACATGCATTAAAAAAATTTAAATTTTCCTTCAAAAATCCCAAAAGTTTCCAAAAATTTCTATAAATCCCAATTCCCCCTTGGGCCCGAGGTAATTTCCATTGTAATTTGGGTACCATTAACGATTTTTAGTGAATATAAGCATATTTTATAGATAGACCCGTTTAGTACCCTTTTCCCACTTTTAAATTTTGGGTTATTTAGTTACTTTTCGTTTTTTTATGGCAAAACAGATGATTTTTTTTTTTTTTACCCAAAGGAAAAGATTGGGCTGAAGGTTAAAAATTCCGCTAAAAAAATAATTTTTTTGTCCCATTGAAATCACGGCAAGGATTCACGTGATCCGGGTTCGAAAATTTACCTGACTCAAAAATCGGGTAGTTTATTCATTAGTTTATTTTATTCTTTAGTTTATTCTTTAATTTCGTTTTTTCAGCGTTTATTCATTCTTTCAGTTTATTCAGTCAGTTTATTCTTCATTTATTTATCAGTCAGTTTATTTTTTTATTAGAATTTGAGGTCGTTTATGCCTCAAGGGTGGGGTGAGGGTGGGTGGGGGGCGGCTTCTGCGGGGTGGTGTTGGGGGGGAGGGTTGGCTTTGGGGGGGGCGGGAGGATAGTTGGATGGGGTAATATCTTTGGTGGCGGAAGGAAGTTGTTTGGTGGGGGGGAGTAGTTGCTGTGGTGGGTGGGAGGAAATAGTTGCTGTGGTGGGGGGGAGGATATTTTTGCTGTGGTGGGCGGGAGGATATTTTCTGTGGTGGGGGGAGGTGGGTTTGGGGTGGGGGGGAGGAAGTTGCTTGGGGGGCGGGAGGATATTGCTTGTAGGGGGGAAGGGATATTGCTGTGGGGGGCGGGAGATATTGCTTGGTGGGCGGGAGGATAGTTGTGGGTGGGCGGGAGGTAGTTGCGTGGTGGGCGGGGGGATAGTTGCGTGGTGGGGGGGAGGTAGTTTGCTGGGTGGGCGGAGGATTTTTGTGGTGGGGGGGATAGTTGCTTGGTGGGGGGGAGGATATTGCTGTGGGGGGCGGGAGGATATTGCTGTGGTGGGCGGGAGGAAGTTGGTGTGGGGGGGGGGAGGATAGTTGTTTGGGGTGGGTGGGGGGTAGTTGCTGTGGTGGGCGGGAGATAGTTGCTGTGGTGGGCGGGAGGATATTGCTGTGGGGGCGGGAGGTAGTTGCTGTGGTGGGGGGGAGGATATTTGCTGTGGGGGGGGGGAGGAAGTTGTGTGGGGGCGGGGGATAGTTGCTGTGGGGGGGGAGGATGTTGCTGTGGTGGGCGGGGGGGTAGTTGTGTGGGGGGGCAGAAGGATTTTATTGGGGGCGTTTGTAGAGGGGGGGGAAGGGCGGGAGGGTAACGGTGGTTTTTGGGGGAAGTGGTTGGGTGTTGCGGGGTGGGGGCGGGGTGCCCTGGGTGGAGGGTGGTGGGGGTTGCGGGCGGGGGGGTGTGGTGGGGGGGGTGTTGCGTTTGCCGCGCTGGGGGAAGGAAATCCTGGGCGTTGGGGGCGGGGGGAGGGGGCGGCTTGGGCGGGATTACAACAGTATGGGGACGGGATTTTTGGGTGGTGGTGTGTGTGTTGTTGGGGTGGTATTGGGGTGGGGGTGTGATGGTGATTGGGGGGGTGGTTTGAGTGGATTGGGGTGGTGGGGGTGGGGGGTGGTTGCGGGGGGGTGGGTTTGGGGTAGTGGGGGGTTTGGGGGGGGGGTGTGGTGTGGGGGGGCGATCTAGGGGGGGTTTGGCCTTGGCATGGGGCCAAAGGGGGGCCTTGGGGCCGGCCACTTGGCGCCGCGGACCCTTCAGCCACCTGCGGGCACGCGGGGCCTCGCGAGGCGGCCCCCGTCACCGCCACTTTGGAAATCTTTCGCAGTTCCGGTGTTGGCGCCGCCGAGGGCCCATCACGTGGGGCCCCCTGTTGGCGCCACTGGGCCCCGCGCCCCCACCACCTCCGCCTCGTGCAGCAGGCCTTGGGGCATGCGCCGCTGCGGTAAACCCGCCGGGGGGGGTCCTCGCACCCTGACGGTGGCGGTACGGCCCCGCGGCGGCGGCACCTTACTCAACGCCGGGAAACTCCCGCTGCACTTCTTCAACGTGGGCCCCAGGCCCCACGATTTCGCCCGCTGGGGGTGCCCCGGGCCCCGCCCCCCTCCAACCCCTTTTCACCTTCCCCCCCGACTCCCCCAGCTCTCCTCCGCACCTTCTTGGGCGCCGGACATTCTTCTTTCCGGTGGCTGCGGCGCCGCCCCTGCTGCGTGCAACCCCGCCCCCGGTGACGGGGGGCACGCCTGGGGTCTTGCTGGGCGGTGCCTCTTGTCGGGGCCCCCCTCCCCGGCCTCGGGGGTGACGGCAAGGCCTCGCCATGGACGTACATCACCCCGGACACAAGGCCCTCAGCACGGGGCGCCTTGGCCCGCGTCTAGTTTTTTTTTCTTTAGTTTTTTATGGTTTTTCTTCTGTCTTTACCTCTCCCCGTGCTTCCCGGTGTGCCTCGTCCGCACCGCGCTGGCAAGGGCGATTCTGCATCCTTGGCTTCCTGTCAGTGTTTTTTTTTCTGCCGTTTTGAATCGTGTTTTAATTTTTTCGGGGGTTTTTTCGATAACCTTTGGTTTCTTTCCCTTATACACTGTTTTCTTTTTTTTCGTGAGCTATGAGCCTCGTTTTTTCCCCTTTTTGGCATAACTTCCACGTCTAGTATTCTGCTTCGATTTCTTTTTCTTGGTCAGCTTCGCCACGCTCCGAAAAAGTACAAAAGCCACAACAAAATTTTGGGTCCTTGTCACTCTCCATAAACCCTTGAGAGTGAATCTCCCTTTGGGAAATCATCACTGTCGGGGGCTTTCTTTCTCTCAGGTTCCGTCAAAAAGGCCCCCCCGCAATATTACAAACTTTTTTTTTTAAATCCCCGAGGGTTTTAAGGTTGGAGTTTAAAACGCTTACGCTTCCCCCCCTTCACAGCCAACTCCAGGCTCACCCGCCAGTTCAGGTTATCAGCGTGTTTCTCAAAACGACTCTGGATACATGTTGGAACCTTGTACGCGGAGGCAAAATAATATTAACCCTTAAATTTCTGTTGCTGATTGGGTGGCGGGTCAAAGGAACACCTGATTGGTAAAGAGTAGTGAGGAAAGAAAGGGCATCTTCCCCATCTCAAATTTCCCTTTGTTTTTACTCATATAAAACTTTCTATTTTCCTTCCCTTTTTTCTTTTCCCTTCTTTCATTCCTTCCCTCTTTCCTTTTCCTTCCCCCTTTTCTTCCTTCTTTCCCTTCCCTTTTCCCTTTCCTCCCTCCCCCTCCTCCCCTCCTCCTCCCCCCCTCCCCCCCTCCTCCTCCTCCTTCATTTTTTCCAAAATGTTTTCTAAGTATTGGGTATTAGTAGATGTAGTTTGCAATACCCTCGTATGGACCAATAGGTCCCTGGTGTCCCGTTATTTCCATGTAATCCCCTTTAATCCTCCTCCCCCTCCTCCCTCCTCTCCTCCTCCTCCTCCTCCTCCCCCTCCCCCCGTTTTTCTAATAATTTGGTATTTTTTTTTTTTACAATGGAAGGGAGGGGGGGGGAGGAGGAGGAGAAGGAGGAGGGGAGAGGAGGAGGGGGGGGGAAGAAAAGGGGAAAAAAAAAAGGCAAAAGGAAGAGAGAGTAGTTTTGAGAAGAGAAAGGGGGGGATTTTAAGAAAAAGAAAAGAGGAATAAGAAAGGAAGGGGGGAGGGGGGAGGGGGAGGAAGAGGGAGGGGAAGGAGGGGGGAAGAAGAAGGAAAAAAAAAAGAAAAGGGGGAGTGAAAAAAAAGGATGAGGGGAAAGGGGGAAAGAAAAGGAGAGAGAAAAAGAGAGAAAGAGAGAGGAGGAAAAAAAACATTTTTATTAAAGAAAGGCCCCCCCCCCCCCCCCCCCCCCAAAAAGAAGGAAAGAAGAAGGGGAGGGGGGGAAATGGCGGCCTACCTTTCACATCTTTTTTTATCTACCTGTTTTTAAAGTGAGAAAATGGGGTGTTATGGGGTTAGCAGGTTTCCGTTGGAATGGGGTTTTGTGTTGTTATTTTGGGGGATGAATTCGATCCTCCTGCTCCTACTTTTCTATGTTTTACTTGACATA
>JACEEZ010019389.1:15000-25000 GCA_016584305.1 Chionoecetes opilio
CTTTGGCCCACCAAACACAGGTGGTGGGCCTTTGGCCCACCAAACACAGGTGGTGGGCCAAAGGCCCACCCACCAATAGCCCTCCGCAGCAGCTAGCCAAAAAGTCCGCCCGGAGGGCGGCTTTGCGGCTAGTATATACATATAACACTATTGCATAAAAGGCTAGGGAGTAAGTGCAACCTGGGAAGTCGTTACCGCAGAGTATCTTCCGTCTGTCCTGCTACCATCAATAACCCTACGTATTGTCGCCACTGCACTAATGTCGCCAGGCGCTATATATTACACATTTTAGCATCACTATTGACTTGTACTTCTAAAGAGGCATACACAATAGTTTATACTTTCTTTTTATTAGTACTACCTGTCTTCAGTGGCACATACAAGTCTGTAGTGATGCTAAAATTCGTAATATATGGCGCCTGGCGACATTAGTGCAGTGGCGACTATAGTGTTATTGACGGTGTAAGGGCCCGCCATTTCTGTCCTAATTTTACCCAAACATTCAGGAAAGGTTAAGATCATCCCGGGAATAATTTAAAACAATATTCAGCCAGGATAACCCATTTCCAATTACTAATAACAACCATAACAGTGTATTAACCCTGTGGACCAATCAACAGGCTGCACGCTGGTGACGTCATCGGGCCTCTCCTCCTTGGTACAGCTGCGCCACCTACAGGAGCTGGAACTCACTAACTGTCCTGGAGCCACGCCTGAGCTCTACCACCACCTCCACCTCCACCTCCCTAAGTGCCTCATCATCGAGTAGCCCCCACCACCCCCAACACCACCCACAACACCCCCACCAATGCCCCCACCACTCACAAGGGGTTGACAAGGGACTGACAGGATTTGGTACAGTTACCCTTAAAAAAAAGTCTGGTCATAGAAAACGGTTTCAGGTTAGTTTGTTGATGTTTGTCGACGTTTTATTGATGGGGTTATAATGTAGAGGTTGTCTTTGTATTCTCTCTCTCTCTCTCTCTCTCTCTCTCTCTCTCTCTCTCTCTCTCTCTCTCTCTCTCTCTCTCTCTCTCTCTCTCTCTCTCTCTCTCTCTTTTTTTTCTCCTCTCTCTTTTTTTTCTCCTCTCTCTCTCTCTCTCTCTCTCTCTCTCTCTCTCTCTCTCTCTCTCTCTCTCTCTCTCTCTCTCTCTCTCTTTACCCTTCCTAATAATAGAAAATTGTTTAATCAATACCTAATGTTTTTTATTCACTTTTTATACCTGTTTGAGAGTTAAAATGTCCTCTCTCTCTCTCTCTCTCTCTCTCTCTCTCTCTCTCTCTCTCTCTCTCTCTCTCTCTCTCTCTCTCTCTCTCTCTCTCTCTCTCCTCTCTCTTCTTTCCTACCCCGATGATGATTTTGATTATAATTATGATAAAAAAACGGGTCTAGATAATATTGCCAAAGAGAGAGAAAGAGAGGGAGAGAAAAAAACGAAAGAGAAATAAAAAATAAAAAAGAGAGAGAAAGAAAGAAACCAAAGAGAGAAAGAGAGAAAAAGAAAGAAAGAATCCAAAGAGAGAAAAAGAAAGAAAAAAAAAAAACGAGATAAAAAAAAAATCATAACTTTCTCGTATTTTTTTCGAAGTGACGTGGTAGAAAAATGTGGGAAAAAAATAATGAAAAATCCAAATTAATATATAAGTGTGGAAAAAGAAACTATATCTCCCCTCCCCCCCTCCCCCCATAACCCCCCTCCCCCCCTTTTTTTTGCCATATATGGACTGACTATATAGACTCGTTCAGGGGAGACTTCTGTATAAATCTACTTTAGCTATTAATACTTATACCCCTTAATAATAACTGTATATAGAGAGTTAACAAAAGACAGGCGAGCGTGCGAGATTAACTTGATAATTAATGATAATAATGACTAGGCTGCAGACATTGTATTAGAGCCATTATTCATATTTTTGTTATTATTATTATTATTATTATTATTATTATTATTATTATTTATTATTATTATTATTATTATTATTGCCACCACCATATTAGCAGGTCTCGTTAAATACGCTTCGCTTATACTTATGTGTGTGTACAAAATGTTAGCAATTGAATGAAGGTTTTTTTGTTTGTTTTTCTACTTAAGTTAACTGATAAACACACACACAACAGACAGACAGACAGGCAGACAGACAGACAGGGAGATAAACAGAAGTGGTACCAACGCACACACGCACACACACAAAAGTAGCAAAAGAGAAGTAGATTCATTAATTAAGACGAAAAATATAGATAAATTATACTAGCTATAGCGACAAATTATAGAGTTAGGAATTTGTTCATAAGTACAAAATTACACTTCTATACCGGTATTTATTTAATTATTATTATTATTTTTTTTTTTTTTTTTTTTTATTTTTTTTTCCAGTAGAGATAATGGTAAAAAAAAAAGATAAGCACTGAAACTCAAAAAGAAAAAATTTAGATTAAAAAATATTATTCGATGCCTAAAAATCACCCTGTCTATCTACCTGTTCTCACACACACACACACACACACACACACACACACACACACACACACACACACACACACACACACACACACACACACACACACACCACACACACACACACCATTCACTTTATTTATTTACCATATTATTTTTTCCATATTTTTACTGATCCATCTATATATTAATCTATTTATTTATCACTTATATAATAAAACATGTGAAGTACTGATGAGAGAGAGAGAGAGAGAGAAGAGAGAGAGAGAGAGAGAGAGAGAGAGAGAGAGAGAGAGAGAGGGAGCAAGAGGGAGAGAGAGAGAGAGAGATGTATTCCATTATCTACTATACATCAATTTTATCACCTCCATTTTTTATTTCGTTTCGTGTGTGTCAGTTTCCATCGATTTAATTTATTTAGTTATCGTTACGAAATGTATCGTTAATTTATATACTTTTTAAGAGTGTGATTATAACCCAGTCAGTATTTATTTATTGATTTATATGCGTTACCTAAATCAAAGGATATAGTAGTTAATTTATATATTTGTATTTAACTCTAAGGTGGAGGATGAAAAATGGACAAAAATAAGTGTTCGAAGTTTGACAATAATAACGGAAATAATAAATAATAGTAATAATATGCAGTGAAAATACGAAACTAGTGGAAAATAATGTGATAATAATTAAAATACATCGTTCATAAAACATCGTACGCCTGGCAGTGAAAAAAAGTACGATAATGAGTGGGAAAAGAGCAAAAAAAGTACGATAATGAGTGGGAAAAGAGCGAAAAAAGTACGATAATGAGTGGGAAAAGAGCGAAAAAAGTACGATAATGAGTGGGAAAAGAGCGAAAAAAGTACGATAATGAGTGGAAAAAGTACGATAATGAGTGGAAAGCAAAAAAAGTACGATAATGAGTGGGAAAAGAGCAAAAAAAGTAAGATAATGAGTGGGAAAAGAGCAAAAAAAGTACGATAATGAGTGGGAAAAAAGCAAAAAAAGTACGATAATGGTGAAGAGCAAAAAGAGTAGAGGAAAGGAAAAGACATAATGAGTGGAAAAGAGCAAAAAAGTACGAAATGAGTGGAAAACAAAGAAAATGAAAATATTATGCATAGGCCTGAAAACAAGTAGAAATAGTACTGGAAAAGAAAAGGATAAATGAGTTGAAAGGAGCTAGATAAAGATAGATATAAGAGAAGAGAAGAGGAGAAGACACAAGAAAAAGATGAGGATAAAGGAAAGAGAAGAAGAAGAAAGGATAGAGAAGGGAGGAAGAAAAAAGAAAGATAGGACTAAGAAGAGAAAGAGGAAAGAGGAGGAAGAACAGAAAAAAGGTACTAAGAAGAGAAAGAGGAAGAAGAAGAAATAGACTAAGGAAGAGGAAGAGGAGGAAGAAATGATAGGACTAAGGAAGAGAAAGAGGAAGAGGAGGAAGAACAAGAAATAAATTATAGGACTAAGGAAGAGAAAGAGAAAGAGGAGGAAGAAATTATAGGACTAAGGAAGAGGAGGAAGAAGAAGAAAGAAATGATAGGACTAAGGAAGAGAAAGAGAAAGAGGAGGAAGAAATGATAGGACTAAGGAAGAGAAGAGGAAGAGGAGGAAGAAAGAAATAAATTATAGGACTAAGGAAGAGAAAGAGAAGGAAGGAAGAAATAAATGAAGGACTAAGGAAGAGAAGAGGAAGAAGAAGACAAAAATGATAGGACTAAGGAAGAGAAAGAGGAAGAAGAAGAAGAAATGATAGGACTAAGGAAGAGAAAGAAGGAAGAGGAGGAAGAAATGATAGGACTAAGGAAGAGAAAAGAGGAAGAGGAGGAAGAAAATGATGGGACTAAGAGAGGAAAGGAGGAAGAGACAAGAAAGAAATGATAGGACTAAGGAAGAGAAAGAGAAAGAGGAGGAAGAAATGATAGGACTAAGGAAGAGGAGGAAGAAGAAGACAAATGATAGGACTAAGGAAGAGGAAGAGGAGAAGAAGAAGACAAATGATAGGACTAAGGAAGAGAGAGGAAGAACAAGACAAATGATAGGACTAAGGAAGAGGAAGAGGGAAGAACAAGACAAATGATAGGACTAAGGAAGAGAAAGAGGAAGAAGAAATGATAGGACTAAGGAAGAGAAAGAGGAAGAACAAGACATAAATGATAGGACTAAGGAAGAGAAGAAGAAGAAGAAGAAAGAAATGATAGGACTAAGGAAGAGGAGGAGGAAGAACAAGCCATAAATGATAGGACTAAGGAAGAGAAAGAGGAAGAAATGATAGGACTAAGGAAGAGAAAGAGGAAGAGGAAGAAGAAGAAGAAAGAAATGATAGGACTAAGGAAGAGGAGGAAGAAATGATAGGACTAAGGAAGAGAAAGAGGAAGAGGAGGAAGAAATGATAGGACTAAGGAAGAGAAAGAGGAAGAGGAGGAAGAAATGATAGGACTAAGGAAGAGAAAGAGGAAGAGGAGGAAGAAATGATAGGACTAAGGAAGAGAAAGAGGAAGAGGAGGAAGAAATGATAGGACTAAGGAAGAGAAAGAGGAAGAGGAGGAAGAAATGATAGGACTAAGGAAGAGGAAGAGGAGGAAGAACAAGAAAGAAATGATAGGACTAAGGAAGAGGAAGAGGAGGAAGAACAAGAACAAAAACATGATAGGTTTGTGTGACCTGTACTGTACATACTATTAGACATTTACTGAATCTAATAGGCTTTAATTATTGATATTATTATTATTATTATTATTATTATTATTATTATTATTATTATTATTATTATTATTATTATTTGATGGGTATGTGTTTTGTGTGGTAATTATTCCGATGGTTTTAGAGTTATTTTAATTAGATTACTTTTTAGTGTATACGATATTTTTCGAGAGAGAGAGAGGAGAAAAAAAAAATTGATCACGCGCTGGACTCGTGATCGCCACCTGTCACCCTCCCGTCAAGTAACTAAGCAACCATAATACCGATCTATGGGTAAGGCTGGGACCCCACACCCTATCCTCTTGCTCAAGGGTGACTACCACCATTACGTGAGCACCGGTAGCTTGTGTGTGTGTGTGTGTGTGAAGTAATATATATTTCTCCCTTTTTTCACGTTTCTTCCTAAGTCTGTCAACCCTCACAAGTTATATATTACATAAACAAACCCTAACTTACTTGACCTTTTATTTAAGTTAACCGCTACTTAAGTTATCGCTATTCTAAGTCACCCCTTGTCAGGTATCTTACTTGCGTCCACTCCTGCCCTAAGTCACCAGCTGCCCTAAGTCACCAGCTGCCCTAAGTCAACAGCTGCCCTAAGTCAACAGCTGCCCTAAGTCAACAGCTGCCCTAAGTCACCAGCTACCCTAAGTCACCAGCTGCCCTAAGTCAACAGCTGCCCTAAGTCAACAGCTGCCCTAAGTCAACAGCTACCCTAAGTCAACAGCTATCCTAAGTCAACAGCTGCCCTAAGTCAACAGCTACCCTAAGTCACCAGCTGCCCTAAGTCACCAGCTACCCTAAGTCACCAGCTGCCCTAAGTCACCAGCTACCCTAAGTCACCAGCTGCCCTAAGTCAACAGCTGCCCTAAGTCAACAGCTGCCCTAAGTCAACAGCTACCCTAAGTCAACAGCTATCCTAAGTCACCAGCTGCCCTAAGTCACCAGCTACCCTAAGTCACCAGCTGCCCTAAGTCACCAGCTACCCTAAGTCACCAGCTGCCCTAAGTCACAGCTGCCCTAAGTCAACAGCTACCCTAGGTCACCAGCTACCCTAAATCAACAGCTGCCTTAAGTCAACAGCTGCCCTAAGTCAACAGCTGCCCTAAGTCAACAGCTACCCTAAGTCACCAGCTACCCTAAGTCACCAGCTGCCCTAAGTCACCAGCTACCCTAAGTCACCAGCTGCCCTAAGTCACCAGCTGCCCTAAGTCACCAGCTGCCCTAAGTTAACAGCTGCCCTAAGTCAACAGCTGCCCTAAGTCAACAGCTGCATTAAGTCAACAGCTACCCTAAGTCAACAGCTGCCCTAAGTCAACAGCTGCCCTAAGTCAACAGCTGCCCTAAGTCACCAGCTGCCCTAAGTCACCTTCTCTATAAGTCATGTCTCGCTTCACGCAGTCCCTTTGTACAGCAGAATGGCGTCGCGTTTTATAGAAAATCAATGAAATTCTACTCAGCTTTTTCGTTCCCCTGAATTATGATATTTATTTTTAATCTTTTGTCCTTGAAGAAACTGAATTTGCCTGATGTATAAAGAAATGTGTACAGTAAAACCCCTTTATCTCGGCATGGTACGTGTGTATTGTGAAACCCTGCCGAGTTGTAGAAGTTACCAATACAAAGAATGCCGAATAAAGGGGTTGTACCGAGGCCACCTTGAGAGAAGGCCTGATGCATCGCCCGTGACGTCACACCATGTAGTGCCCACCCGCTCCGCTCCCCGTACAAGTTTACCTACCTAATATAATGTTTATCAGTATAAAAGATATACTGTTATCTTCGGAAATGTTTGTTCTATAATATTATCAAATAAAAAAACGTAAAACACACAAAAGAAATGCCATTATGAGACTCAAGAAATATGCATTAACTTAAACTCTTTGCCATTTAATATTTTGCGAGAAAACTTTTTACATGGAGAATATCAATAGAAGCGGAATTTAATTAGCTTTCCATTTATATATTTCGTTTAGTGATAAATGAATTAGCAGTATGCATAAATTAGCGTTAACTAAATATAAAAAATATCTCACGGTGGCCTCTGTTGTACTGTATGCATAGTAAGGAAAAGAGGCAATGTAGCTACTGTAAAATACTTTCTATCCATCCACCAATTATCGTTGTTTTAGTGTTTGTGTTGTGGTTGTGTGGCGGGAAATCAAGGCAGCGTACCATAGGAACATAAGAAAACAAGGAAGCTACAAGAGGCCGTCAGACCTACACGTGGTAGTTCCTGTTAACGGACACAAAACTTACTGTTGCATTATTACTCACTAGTGTCGTGGCCAGCAAGGAACAGAAGTGTGTACAGTGATAACGGTGTGCGTATATAGCGAGTGTACTGTACTTACTACCTACCCGCGTAACGATGACATCCTAGAGTGTAGGGAAGACCGGGGCAGGTTGCATCGAGGGTAGGTTGCATCATTGCCTCTAACTCGCATGTTATCACACGTACATCGTCTTAATACTACTACTACTACTACTACTACTATAAACTACTACTACTACTACTACAATAAACTACTACTACTACTACTACTACTATAAACTACTACTACTACTATAAACTACTACTACTACTACTACTATAAACTACTACTACTACTACAACTACAACAATAATAATAATAAAAAAAAGTTAATGCGAGTTAGAGGCAATGATGCAACCTACCCTCGATGCAACCTGCCCCGCTCTCCTCTACGTTAACCCCTTGAGGGTTAAATAACGTTATTTCCATAGTTATTTGGGTACCATAAGACGATTTTAATTACTATAAGCAATGTTTTATAGATAGGACCTGTTTACCGTAGTACCCTTGTCCACTAACTCATTTGGTTTATTGAGTTACTTTTTGTAATTTTATGGCTAACAACTGACAATTTGATATAGGAAAGGAAAGATGTGGGCGTGAAGGGGTTAGTGTTGTGTGTGTGTGTACGTGCGTTGTCACCAAAACTCTTATGTGTGACGATAGAAAAGAATACATTGAACACAAAATATAATATGGTTTTAAGTGTATTTTATCAAGTTTTATGTGTCTATATTACAGTATTATTATTATTGTTGTTATTATTATTATTTATTATTATTATTATTATTATTATTATTATTATTATTATTATTATTATTATTATTATTATTGTTATTATTATATTTCTTCATTATTCATCCCTTCCGTCTGTTGGTATTGTGTCAAACGTGTATTTTATATTCGTACATTTATTAATATTGTGTCGTGTGTGTGTGTGTGTGTGTGTGTGTGTGTGTGTGTGTGTGTATGTATATTCACCTCAATTATTATTTATTATTTGTGATAATGTGTGCGTGTGTGTGTATTTACCTAGTGTGTGTGTGTGTGTGTGTGTGTGTGTGTGTGTATATTCACCTCAATTATTATTTATTATTTGTGACAATGTGTGCGTGTGTGTGTATTTACCTAGTGTGTGTGTGTGTGTGTGTGTGTGTGTGTGTGTGTGTGTTATTCATCCATTCATTTGCTTAACTCTCTCTCCTCTGCAAGACTTCAATGTGCAAATCATGAATAATGGAAACTCTTGACACGGTGTTCAACAAAATAATCCCGTCAGCGTTCGTGGTTGTTTTTTCCTTCCTTGCAACGTGTGTGTGTGTGAGGCTGCCCCGCCCCGCCCCGCGCTGCCCCGCCCCGCGCCGCCCCGCCCCGCGCCGCCCCGGGCCCCCAGCGGTGTCCAATCTTCCTGGGACAAAGGCAATTTTTTTCATCTCAAAGTAAATATGTAGGAGACTTAGATGAATAAATACTTAAAGAACCCGATGCGGCAGTACTTGCTTATTCCTGCTATAGTAAATGTCATTATTATTATTATTATTATTATTATTATTATTATTATTATTATTATCATTATTATTATTATTATTCATGTCATAGGAAGTACGCTGTATAACTGATGGGTAGAAAAACATTATCATTATTCTATCATTTTTTTCTAGATTGTCATTTTATTTTATTGTCATTTTATTTTATTGTCATTTTATTTTATTAGCATTTTTTTCTACTTTTTTTTTTTTTTTTTTTTTTTTTTTTTTTTCATATTGCATTTTATTTTATCATTTTTTTCTATATTGTCAGTTTATTTTATTTTTGTCATTTTATTTTATTATAATTTTTTTCTAGATTGTCATTTTATTTTATTGTCATTTTTTTCTAGATTTTTATTTTATTTTATTATAATTTTTTTCTAGATTGTCATTTTATTTTATTGTCATTTTTTCCTATATTTTCATTTTATTTTATTATTGTCACATTTTTCTAGATTGTCATTTTATTGTATTAGTCATTTTTTTATTATCATTTTTTTCTAGATTGTCATTTTATTTTATTGTCATTTTTTCTAGCTTGTCATTTTATTTTATTTCATAATTTTATTCTAGATTGTCATTTTTTTTATTATCATTTTTTTCTAGATTGTCATTTTTTTTATTATCATTTTTTTCTAGATTGTCATTTTTTTCTATAGTGTCATTTTATTTTATCATTACCATTCGTTCAATTCGTAAATTCATATTCGTTTATGGGGTATTTTTATCCTACATTGACTTGTACATCCATTTTGTAGTCCTTGTGATATATAGAAACACTACTTTTTCCCCCTCTATTTCTCATCATTAGATACATACATAGTACATACATACACACATACATACTGTACAATGGGACTAAGCTATTTAATGTATACTCTGTTCAGCATTTCTCTATGTCCTTATAATACTAAGATCCACATTACCGTAGATAACACTAAAGTCGCCAGGACAACGTTTCTTTGTTATTTACAGCCGTGTGGTGGCGTTAATAGTT
>JACEEZ010019389.1:30000-52500 GCA_016584305.1 Chionoecetes opilio
CACCTACACACACACATACACACACACACACACACACACCACACACACACACACACACACACACACACACACACACACACACACACAAGGATACCAGTGACGAGGTTAGAAAGTTAGACATTTTATTATATCTTTTTTTAACTAGATTTCTAGATCTTTGCGTGAACTTTAAAGACTTGAGGTAATGATGTGTGTGTGTGTGTGGCAGTCTTTTTGTTATTATTGCTATTTGATCTTTTTTCTAACTATTTTTAGATCTTTGCGTGAATTTTCAAGACTTGCGGTAATGATGTGTGTGTGTGTGTGGCAGTCTTTTTGTCATTATTGCTATAGTTATTATTATTTTCTGCCTTTGGTCACTCCCTTATGATATACAAATAATAAGTGTTGTTTGTTTAATTAAAATAAGTGTTTGTTTGTGTTTGTGTGTTTATTTAAAAGTTAGTAGATTATAATGACGTGTTTCAACCTTTCATGTGTTTTCTTTCCTTATCCTGACATCATTGTTTTGTTGTAGTTGCTGCGCCATCATGTTTCTGTGGGACTGGCTAACCGGGGTGCTGGGATACCTGGGTGAGTACTGGGGCAGAGACTGTGTATACTACCGTAGATAACAGTTAAGTCGCCAGGACAACTTTTTTTTCTGTTTACAGACGTGTGGTGGCGTTAATAGTTACATTTCTACATCCTTGATTTCAGGACAGTTAGAAGAGGCTATCTGGAGAGTGTGTTATTTTGTGTCTTCATCTGTGTCATAGTAGGGCTATAAATGAACAAATTACAAAAATATCTACAAAGTGGCTACCAACAATAAGGTCGCCATCTAGTGTTTATTTACCGAGTGTCGTACCGCCGTCGTCGTCGCCCGAAAAAAAACCGAGTAGCGAAATTTGAAACCGTCTATACTTGCAGCTACAAAGCATAAAACAACGCTGAAACAGGGTAGATTATACAGTCATGATATAAACTACTGTGTATCATCTTCAGTGGCACAGACACAGCAGTAGTGATGCTATAATTCGTAATATTTGGCGCCTGGCGACTTGACTGCAGGTGGCGACTTCACTGTTATCTACGGTAGTCGGTAGGGCATTACTATACTGTCTTCATATTAGTGTATCTGTATGAATATTGATAGGGATAAGATCTAATACTGCTACAGATAGGCCTCGGCGCCACAGCCCAGACTTCAGCACAGTGACTCCTCTTTTGTTACCAATGGTTTCAGTTTAAATATAGAAGAAGGAAAAAGAGAGATCCTTCCATGTGTGTGTCTATGCTTTGGAAGATCAAGACAAAGCCAGCCATGCAGACATCCAGCCATCAAACAGTCACACACACACCGTACATCACAATTATTTCACGTATATCACAACTAGGTAAATACACACACACACACACACACACACACACACACACACACACACACTCATTATTACAGGTGTGCCCAGGTAGCTCAAGACCTCCCCACACACACACCTTCCATCATAACCTGTCATTAACACAACACACTTGCCCATTCATCACCTCATTCTATCCATCACCTCACCTCATTATAGCCATCACCTCACCTCATCACCTTGGAAGAGCGGACACACTACATACCATGGCCAAAGAGAACTGTTTCTAGCTTCACTGACAAAGTTAAAGGCATTATATATCTTTGTCTATAGCTTTATTTCTAGATCTAAGTAAACACACAGACAGCAGTGAGAAGGTTAGACAGTTAAAGGCATTATATATCTTTGTCTAGCTTTATTTCTAGATCTAGGTAAACACACAAGACAGCAGTGAGAAGGTTAGAAATTTAAAGGCATTATATATCTTTCTAGCTTCACTGACAAGGTTAGAAGGTAAAAGACATTATATATCTTTTTCTAGCTTTATTTCTAGCTTCAGTGACAAGATTGGAAGGTTAGAAGCATTATATATTTTTTCCTAACTTTATTTCTAGCTGTAGGTAAACACATGCCAGTTTTCACTACCACCTCCAGGGCTATGGAAGAGTGGCAAGCTTAGAAGGTTAGAGAGTTAACCCCTTCACGCCCAGATCTTTCCTTTGCTATAAAAAATTGTCTGTTGTTAGCCATAAAACTACAAAAAATAACAATATACCAAATTAGCTAGTCGACAAGGATACTAAACAGGTCATAGCTATAAAAACATTGCTTATAGTCACTAAAAATCGTCTAATGGTACCCAAATTACAATGGAAATTACGTTCTGGGTGTGAAGGGGTTACAGGCATTATATATTTTTGTCTAGCTTTATTTCTAGACCTAGTTCTACACACACACATGACAGTTTTCCCTACCACCTCCAGGGCTATGGAAGAAGGATGGCAAGGTTAGAAGGTAAAGGCATTATATATCTTTTTCTAGCTTTATTTCTAGGTCAATACGTACACACTAGCTTTATTTCTAGGTCAATACATATATGACTGTTTTCCCTGCCACCTCCAGGGCTATGGAAAAAGGATGGCAAGGTTAGAAGGTAAAGGCATTATATATAGGTATCTTTTTCTAGCTTTATTTCTAGGTCAATATGTACACACTAGCTTTATTTCAAGGTCAATACATATATGACAGTTTTCCCTACCACCTCCAGGGCTATGGAAGAAGAGTGGGAAGCTGCTGTTCCTTGGGCTGGACAACGCGGGCAAGACCACACTACTGCACATGCTGAAGGACGACCGCATGGCCCAGCACGTGCCCACCCTACACCCGAGTAAGCCGGGGGCGGGGCGGGGGTTTCTGTAATTTCATGTTTAATTGAAAGTTCTTTGAGTGTGCAGTGTTGAAGTGGATTTTATTAATTATTTATCTCAGTTTTGTCTTTATATTTGGCATGTTTAGAATGATTTTAAAGATGTTTCCTCTTTAATGAGATGTTGAGAGAGAGAGAGAGAGAGAGAGAGAATGAATGAACACTACTACAAAAGAAATAGAATATAAAAGCACATACACTGGTACCTTGACTTACGAGTGCCCCAACTTACGAGTTTTCCGAGTTACGAGCAGTCGCACGGTCAATTTTTTGCTTTGAGTTGCGAGCGATTTAATTTTTTTTTTTTTATACGAGCGAGCTTCAGATACGCCGCCGCTATTTGGCGCAGCGAACGCCACAACATCCGCCCAGCATCCCGCGTCTCACTCGTTCACTTCACGTGGTTACCTCGCC
Source organism: Chionoecetes opilio (assembly GCA_016584305.1). Classification (NCBI taxonomy): domain Eukaryota; kingdom Metazoa; phylum Arthropoda; class Malacostraca; order Decapoda; family Majidae; genus Chionoecetes; species Chionoecetes opilio. The sequence goes on from JACEEZ010019389.1 coordinate 33,181, forward strand.
GTGGAAGCATCTCTGTTGTGTTGTGCTCACACAGGCGAATGCAAATGGCGGAGGGTGAGTGCAGTCCAGTCATATAGGTACAGTAAAAACATTAGGGTGTTTTTTTGGGGCTGGAACGGATTAATGGTATTTCAATTAATTTCAATGGGGAAAACTGATTTGATATACGAGCAAATTGGGTTACGAGCTTGATCAAGGAACTAATTAAACTCGTAAGTCAAGGCACCACTGTATACCCATAATGTCAATGTAGGACCTTTCGGCCACGGACGTTTTTGCCACTGCCAAAATCTAAACTTCTCACAAATCCTAGGTCTGAAAATACCTAACGGCCAAGACGTCCGTGGCTGAAACATGCGTTTTTTTTATAATAAGTGGAAGCCAGTGTGTGTATGTAAGTGATACAAACTATAACCATAACAAGTAACTAGTGTCCCTTCCCTGTGTGTGTATCAGCGTCCGAGGAGCTCAGCATAGGTCAGATCAAGTTCACCACCTTTGACCTGGGCGGCCATCACCAGGCGCGGCGGGTGTGGAAGGACTACTTCCCCGCCGTGGACGCCATCGTGTTCCTCATCGACGCCGCAGACCGGGGCAGGTTTGCCGAGTCCAAGGTGAGGGGGGGGGGGGAGTATTGTCAAAGTGAAATAATTTAATAAGGATGTGGAGAGAGAGTAGTATTGTCAAGTGATATACATACAATAATTTAGATTTAAGGATGTAGACAGTGAGAAACAGCAGTACAGTAAAACCTCTCGTATTCGGACTAATTGGGCCAGGAGTGGTCCGAGTAATGCAAGGATCCGAATAATGGGGAGATATGTAAAAAAAAAAAAAAAAAAAAAAAAAAAATCGCTAGGAAATTTCGACCCCTAAAAAAAAAAATATATATATATAGTTTGGAAATTTCGACCCCTAAAAAAGAAAAAAAAGAGAAGGTCCGAATAATGTCAAAGTCCAAATACGAGAGGTTTTACTGTATTGTCAAAGTGAAATAGTTTGGATTTAATAATGTAGAGCGAGAGAGAGGCAGTAGTGTTAAAAAAAGTGCAATAGACAGTGACAGAAAGGGAGGAGAGAGTGAGAGAGCACGGTGGTAGTGTCAAAAATAAGGAAGTTTAATTTAAGAATGTAGAGTGACGGAAGGAGAGGAGAGAGAGAGAGAGAGTAAGAATTATCAACAAGTGAAATAGTTTGGATGTAAGAAAGTAGTGACAGTGACAGAAAGGGAAGAGAGAAACGGCAGTATTGTCAAAAAAGTGAAATAGTTTAGCTTTAGGAATGTAGAGAGAGAGAGAGAGTAGTATTGTCAACAAGAGTGAATAGTTTAGAAAGAATGTACCTAAGTGACAGTGACAGAAAGAGAAAAAAAATCATTGGACTACTACTAAGATTCGATAAGAAAACAATAAGATTATCAAAAGAATTTATAAAAGTATACTAACAGCAAGAAAAACACGTCAGAGTGCCTAAAAAGCCTGAACCAACGTCTAACTGAATTCCTAACCAAAACAAAGACAGGGTTAAGACATTGTGCCAACTCCCCTTTGTCCTTCACTCATACTCAGATACTGTACTAAGAGACAAAGTCTTGCATCTTCTTTCTCTTAGCTCTCAACAAAGATTTTTTCAGATTATTTTCACCACCATTAGAACCCACTAAATCGTAGCCATGGAAATTTCCGCCTAGCTGTCCTTTTCTATTTAGCAAGACGCAAGCAGACGTGTACACGGCCAGGTGACAGCCAGTGCTAGAACCTGTAATGATTTTTTAAATGGACTATTAGTGTATTCTGATTTCTTACAAGGACATTTTTGAGGGGTGGCCATGACCTCCCTCAGGGTGCACCTGTCACCGCTACCATGGCCTAGTCTGCCTATTGATTCATAGCACATTCTTTCTTCCTCTTCTCTCACAGCCTAGCATCTTTGTTCTCTTTATTTATAGTCTCACTCTCTCTCTGTCTCTCTCTCTCTCTCTCTCTCTCTCAGGCCAAGGAATGCATGAAGGCAGACAGACAGGTGTGATGCCTTGAGCTAATTAGTGGACAGGTTGCAATGTTGTCACCTGGTACATTTTCTCCTTTTTTTTTTACTGGTGTCATGTGTTGCACCTTTATTGATTTATTCATTCTCTCTCTCTGATCTATTTATGTTCTTCTATTTATTTGTTATCTCTCTCTCTCTTACTTTCGTGTTCCTCTCCCTGTGAAATCTAGGTGGTTTTTTCCTCTCACATTTGTTCATCTTTGTGTTTCATGGGATATTTTTGTTTGTATCTTGTTGACATGTTTGTTTGTCCTTTGCCTGTGATCTTTTTACTGACCTCTCCCTTGTCTTGTCCTGATCCACCTTGGTATTGGTCACAACATTTATTTAGCCTGTTATTCCTGTATTTCTGGCACACACCCACCCACCCACCCACCCACCCACACACACACCCACCCACACACCCACCCACCCACCCACACACTGGCCGTCAGCTCAGTGGTTAACGACCTCGCCCAAAAATCCAGCAGGTTGTAGCTTGGAGACCTGCTCACTGCTCAAGCCTCTTAAAGTTTTTCACTGACAATAGTTTGGCGTTACCACTGTTTGTAAGGTTCCATCCTTATGCCAAGACTGGTTCTATGACCTCTTTGATGAGTGTGATGGCTGGTGATCACGTGACCAGTCAGTGATCAAGACCACGGTGAAAAACACACACACGTTCACATCCACTACATAAAATGGATATCATGAACATCCGCCACCCCAGAGGCAGAGCTAATATCCCCAATAGGCTGTACAAGTTATGGTTTAGGTTACTCTCTTTTAGGTCTAGGATAGGTTGAAAGTTATAGGTTACTCTCTCTTTTAGGTCTAGGATAGGTTGAAAGTTAATGACGGGAAACAAAACTGTACTGGTAAAATAATACCTCCATCATCATCATCATCATCATCATCATCATCACCTGTCTCCTCCCCTTGCGTTATTTTGTGATCATTTGTTTCCTTGTCTAATGCTTTATTATTTATTTTACTTTTTTTTCACCCTTTTTCAATATTTTTTTAGTTCATCTGGTTATTTTTTGAACTAATTATTTTCTTGACCTTCCCTGCACTTCTTCCTTCCTTTCTCCTCCTATTCTAATATCTCTCTCTCTCTCTCTCCCCCCCCAGGCTGAGCTGGACTCCCTGCTGACAGACGACCAGCTCTCCAACGTGCCCATCGTCATCCTGGGCAACAAGATCGACGTGCCCGGCGCCGCTTCCGAGGACGAACTCAGACAGTACTTCGGCCTGTTCGGGCAGACCACGGGGAAGGTGGGTACAGGGGGGGTTTAAAGAGAGAGAGTGAGAGTGAGGGAGAGTAAGAGTAAGAGTGAGTGTGAGAGAGTAAGAGTGTGAGAGAGTAAGAGTGTGAGAGAGTAAGAGTGAGAGAGAGTAAGAGTGTGAGAGAGTAAGAGTGTGAGAGAGTAAGAGTGTGAGAGAGTAAGAGTGTGAGAGAGTAAGAGTGTGAGAGAGTAAGAGTGTGAGAGAGTAAGAGTGTGAGAGAGTAAGAGTGTGAGAGAGTAAGAGTGTGAGAGAGTAAGAGTGTGAGAGAGTAAGAGTGTGAAGAGTAAGAGTGTGAGAGAGTAAGAGTGTGAGAGAGTAAGAGTGTGAGAGAGTAAGAGTGTGAGAGAGTAAGAGTGTGAGAGAGTAAGAGTGTGAGAGAGTAAGAGTGTGAGAGAGTAAGAGTGTGAGAGAGTAAGAGTGTGAGAGAGTAAGAGTGTGAGAGAGTAAGAGTGTGAGAGAGTAAGAGTGAGAGAGAGTAAGAGTGAGAGAGAGTAAGAGTGAGAGAGAGTGAGAGTGGGTAAGAGTGTGAGAGTGTGAGAGTGTGAGAGAGTAAGAGTGTGAGAGACAGTAAGAGTGGAGGAGTAGAGAGAGAGTAGAGAGTAGTAGAGAGTAAGAGTGAGAGAGAGTAAGAGTGAGAGAGAGTAAGAGTGAGAGAGAGTAAGAGTGAGAGAGAGTAAGAGTAAGAGTGAGAGAGAGTAAGAGTAAGAGTGAGAGAGAGTAAGAGTAAGAGTGAGAGAGAGTAAGAGTAAGAGAGATGAGAGAGAGTAAGAGTGAGAGAGGGGTAAGAGTGAGGGGAGAGTAAGAGTAAGAGAGGAGAGTAAGAGTAAGAGAGAGAGTAAGAGTGAGTAAGAGAGTAAGAGTGTGGAGAGTAGGGTGGGGAGAGTAAGAGTGTGAGAGAGAGTAAGTGAGTGGGTAAGAGTGAGAGAGTAAGAGTGAGAGTAAGAGTGAGAGAAGTAAGAGGTAGAGAAGAGTAGAGAGTAAGAGTAAGAAAGTAAGAGTAAGAGTAAGAGTAAGAGAGAGTAGAGTAAGAGTAGAAGAGTAGAGAGTGAGTAAGAGTAAGAGTAAGAGAGAGAGAGAGAGAGAGAAGGGTGGTGTCTTGTGATTGAAAATGGGAAAGATAGGTAAGGGAGAGTGTGTGTGAGTAAGTAAAAGAGAGTAAGAGAGAGAGAAGGGGGTTGTCTGCTGGGGGAGCTGTTTGTACATGTGTGTGTGTGTTACCTTGTTTGATCACATTTATTCACATTTATTCGATCATTTATTTAGGGCAAGGTTGGTAAGGCGAGAGAGTCAAGAGAAAGAAAGAGAGTAAAGAGTCTGGAGTAGTTGAGAGAGAGAGAGAGAGAGGAATGAAGTGTAAGAGGAGAGAGAGAGAGAGAGGAATGGAGTGTAAGAGGAGAGAGAGAGAGAGGAATGGAGTGTAAGAGGAGAGAGAGGAATGGAGTGTAAGAGGAGAGAGAGAGAGAGAGAGAGAGGAATGGAGTGTAAGAGGAGAGAGAGAGAGAGAGGAATGGAGTGTAAGAGGAGAGAGAGAGAGAGAGGAATGGAGTGTAAGAGGAGAGGAGAGAGGAATGGAGTGTAAGAGGAGAGAGAGAGAGAGAGAGAGAGAGGAATGGAGTGTAAGAGGAGAGAGAGAGAGAGAGAGGAATGGAGTGTAAGAGGAGAGAGAGAGAGAGAGAGAGAGAGAGAGAGAGAGAGGAATGGAGTGTAAGAGGAGAGAGAGAGAGAGGAATGGAGTGTAAGAGGAGAGAGAGAGAGAGGAATGAAGTGTGCATGAGTAGAGTTAAGGAGTAGAATGGAGCATGAGAGAGAGAGAGAGAGAGAGTGTGCAAGAGTTAAGTCTATTAATACTCAAATGGAAAAAAAGCTCAGGTCATGACAGCATCTCAAGATAACAGTCAATACTTATCACGATAGATTAGATTACATGTGTGACAAAAAACACTCCCATCACCACAACACACCAAACCACTCACCACCCTTTCCTGCCTTCCTTCACATCACACCAAATCAAATTATGAGAAGAGATTGAAGCTATTAAATTTACACTCACTCGAGAGGCGTAGAGTAAAGGCCGATTCACACTGGCGTTTTTTCGGCATTTTTATAGGACGAGAAGTCGGTCTCTTGCGGGCTAGTGCGGAGATTACGTTCACACACGCAATTCGTTTCGGGAGACAAATCTTCTTCTTGTGACCTTTTCTGCTTTTAGTATCGCTTTATAGGTCGTCTGTCAAGCTCGTTCTCGAGCTTGTTGTTCCCAGGGGCAGTGAGGGTCTCAGGCAGCAGGGTCAGGGGTCACGTCGCGCTAGGGGCTATAGGGGGCTAGTGGCTGGCTTGTGTGTATTTGGCGCGCGATAGAAAAGTTTTCGCGCACTTTACCCATTATGAAGTAGTATTGATAGTTTCATTTTTTCCTTGATATCATCTACTAAATCAAACCCCACGTCTAACCTAACATAATCTGCTTTAAACTAACAACCGTTTATATGTGTGAGCTAAAATGGAACATTTTCGGTATTATATGTATCGCCATTGGCATGGGAAATTTGGATTCAAATTAAGGATGAAAAGATCTGCACGATGATGTAAGTTAAATTTGTTAGTTTTTAGTGCCCAATACCGAAATTATACCAATAATTGGGGTGATTTGGGAGAGGGTGGTGCTGGCTTCTGCGTTTATTTGAATTTGGCGCGCGAAATTCTCGGCAACTCGGTCGATAAAGAGCGAGCGGTGTGTGATTTTTTTTTAAAACCTAGGCGATCATGACACCAGCCCCAGACCCAGACCCCTTCTGGTCCTATAAAATGCCGAAAAAACGCCAGTGTGAATCACCCTTAAGGGGCGATCTAATAAAGTTTTTAAGTGGATAAAGGGATTTAATAAAGGAGATGTAGGAAAGGTTCTTACAGCTAGTAACCAGGGTAGAACGAGAAGTAACGGATTCAAGCTGGAAAAATGTAATTTGAAAAATAAATAGGGAAAAACTGGTTCACAGATAGGTGGTAAATGATTGGAATGGACTCAGTCATGGGGTAGTTAGTGCGAAGTCATTAGAGAGCTTTAAAAGAGGGCTGGACAATTTCATGGATGGGGATGAAAGGTGGATGTAGGTAGTGTTAAGTAAAGATGTGTGGGTCTGACGGCCTCTTGTAGCTAACTTATTTTCACATGTTCATATTAACCACCTTCTTTACTTCTCCCCGCAGCACAAAATCCCGCGCAACGAGCTGCCGGGCCGCCCCTTGGAGCTGTTCATGTGTTCCGTGCTGAAGCGACAGGGCTATGGCGAGGGCTTCCGCTGGATTGCCAACTACATCAACTAATACAGGCCTGACCTTCCCCCCTCCCAGACCACCCCCTAACCTTGCCTCACACCCTCCCCCTTCCCACCCCCACCACCAAGCCCTTGTGTCGTGCCCTTGGGTGTGGCGTCCTTGTGTTGTAAGGGCAAGGCCACTAATGTCAGTGTTTTAAAGGGTACACTGGATGCATTGGGACGTTTTTCCTTCCTTGACTCCTTGACTTTCTTTTACCTTCTAATTATGACTTCCCTCCCGCCTTCCTGCCTTTCCATTCCTTCAAAGTATTACTCATTCTTGACTTTACTTTCCTTGTATTCTTTCCAACCATTACTCCTTCTTGACTTCTCTCTCTCTCTCTCATTCTTTTCAAGCCTTTTTCTCTTGTATTTCTTCTAATCTTCCCTTGTTCTTCTATGTTCTCCTCTTCTACAGCTTTCTATTTCTCTTCTTTCTACATCTCAACTCTTCTACAACATCCTATTTCTCTTCCTCTTTCTACAACTCAACTCTTCTACAACAGTCTATTTCTCTTCTCCTCTCCTCTTCTACAACATTCTATTTCTCCTCTCCTCTTCTACAACATCCTATTTCTCCTCTCTTCTTTCTACAACTCAACTCTTCTACAAGTTTTTCCTCTCTTCCATTCATCCATACATTCCCTCTCCCTCTTTTTATTCCTTTTCCTTCGTCCTGGTGTGTCAGGTCAGGTCGCCGGGTCACCGAGGGCCGTGTGTTCAGTACCACCACCACCACCGCCCCTACCTGTTGCAGCACTACGAGGGTGTCACATGTGCAAGGTTAGTTTTTTGTATACTTCTAGCACAAACCTTCCCAATGCCTTTCCCTTCTCCTTACTGTCCCTAATTTCTGTTATTTTCTTGCCTCCTACTCCCCTCTCCCCTCCTATCTCCTTCTCCTCTCTCTCTCTCATCTCTCTCCTCTTCCTCTCTCCTTTTGTTACCTTACCTCCTCTCTCTCTCTCTCTTCCTCCCTCCCGTCTTCTGATCTTTCTCTCTTTGTTACCTTCTTGCCTCCCCTCTCCCCCTCTCTCATCTCCTCTTCCTCTCTTTTGTTACATTACCTCCTCCTCTCTCTCTTCCTCCCGTCTTCTGATCCTCTTTTTCTCTGTTACCTTCTTGCCCCCTCCTCTCCTCTCTTCCTCCCTCTGTTACCTCCTCTCTCTCTCTCTCCCTCCCATTTTCCGACCCTCTTCCTCCCTCTCTTTGTTATCTCCTCTCTCTCTCATTTTCCGACCCTCCTCTTCCCCCCTCTTTGTTATCTCCTTCTCTCCCATGCTCCTCTTCTTCCATCTCTCTCTCTCTCCCATCTTCTAATCCCTCTCTCTCTCTCTTCCTCCCTGTCCCTACTTCAAAACTCATTCCCTGATTTGTTAATTATAATTTCTCTAAGGTTTAAGTTATCAGAAAGTGCTATTATTAACACCACAAGTGATTCGTGATTCAGGAAACGTAAAGATGCTATTGCGAAAAAGTTATTCTAAGTTGTTGCAGTTCTTTTAGGCGTTCTTTCTGCCGTCGAGTAAATAAAAAGAAGTATTTATCGAGAGCTGCCCGACGCTGCAGCTCTCGTTTCGTCCTGCGGTTGGGTTGGACGTTTTATATCCATAGTTTGCTAGTTATTTATTGTGGTAAGGTTGTCATCTAGGGTGATTTAAGTTTCTGAACAGCTGTAGTGGTCTAGTTGAGGTTATTGAACGCAAACCAGACCAGACATGGAGGTCAAAATGATTATATATAAAAAAAAGTGACATTTCTTGATATTTTGGTAATTTTAAATCTCTCGGACTGTTTACAATGGAGGGAGGAGCGGCACTGTGCCAACGCCCGGGTGGTGTGGCACTGTGGCGCTGTCGTCCGTCTGTGTGTATGTATGTTTATCCCAGAGATCACCATCGTCTTTGTTTGGCGTTAGATGGCGAGAAATTTTGTTTGTCCCCGAGAGAGAGAGTCTGCTTGTATGATTCTTCTCACTCAGTATCAACATCTTGGGTCTTCCCCCGGGCCTGGCTTGGGGGGAGTCGCGACCTTTAAACTGTATTTCCAAGTTTCTGTTATAACAAGCAATCTTTATATAAGAAAAGTATGTAAACTGAGTACTTACTTGCCTTTCATTGCTATCCTTCTGGGCCGGTGATACACGCACACACACACAATCAGGGAGCTCCGTAGTGTAAGGGTTAGCACGCTCTGCTCACAACCGAGAAGTCCCGGGTTCGATCCCCGGGCGGAGTGAAGACAGACGGGCTGTCTTCTTAAAACCCGAGGCCCTGTCCACCCAGCAGTGTCCACCCACCGGGTGTTAGCCGGGGGTTTGTGACCCGCCTCCCGGGGTGATGATTGATTGATTTAATGCTAAAAAAAAGGGAAAATGTGCCAGACATCTGAGGTGATATGGCACTATGGTCAGGCATAATGAAGGGTCAGGGTCACAGAGAAAGAGTGAAACGGTGAGGGAAGGGGAAAGGAATGGAATGTTATAGTAGTAGGGTTAGATCTGAGGAAGGATGTGTGTTGGGGGAAGGAGATCATAAATTGAGAAATGGGTCAGGGGGGTGAGTAAGGAAAGTTACTGCGAGGCAGATATCTTGAGGCTTATAACAAGAAAGGAGACAAAGGTCTTGTCTGCGGGATCGGAAGTCTTGAATGTTCCAATGAAGAACAGACTGAGTGTAGAGGTCAGCGGGTGATGATAGTTGGAATGGTAGCGTGAGTAGAGGGGTTAGCAGGATCAGTGATAACAGGTGAGGGATCAAGTGTAGTAGGTGAAGTACAGTCAGTACGGTCAGGGGGGCGAGGGGACAGGGATAGGACTAGGGAGTGGAGACAAAGGGAGTCTTGTACACCCAGGAGGGAGGGGTAAGTTAAGAATCTACTTAACAGAGGGACGGTGAGAGGTAGGAGAAGAAGAGGGAGAGGACATAGGGTGATCAGAGGGAAGGGGGGAAGGGTGCAGTGGGGAGAATGATGGAGAAGAGGGGGAAGTTGGGAGGCAGGAGGAGGAAGAGGGGTAGGCGGAAGAGAGGATGGAATAGGATTTATCTCAGCTGAGACTGAGGGTTGAGCATGAAGGTGGGGATGATGAGGCAGTTTGTGAAGAGGGCAGAGGGGACATGTCTTGAGGCTGAGAGAGGTACTTCTCGATCATAGCCATGGTCTCAACAGGAGAGTCAGGACGGGAGACCTGGGAGGCACAGGGTTTCTTAGTAGGAGGAGACTTAGAAAGTGGTGTGAGGAACTGAGAAGGGAGAGACAGTGGAAGGTTTCGGGGGGGAGGACGTTTAGGTCGTCTGGCAAAAGTAGGCCAAGGAAGGTAGTGTTGAGGAAGGGGTGTGGGGACCGGGGAAGGGGTAGAGGTCGGAGTATCTGGACTGAGGACGGTAAAGGGGTTATTTATGGGGAGGAAGGGGGCAGCAGGAGGAGCAAATGAAGGACGAGGAGTGGGAGGAGGAGGAACAGGGAAAGAGAGGGTAGGAGAGGTTGTAGAAGGAGGATCCGGAAGAGTGGGATTGGAAATAAGCCGGGAGACGGGGGTAGGCGAAAAGCCTAGGCGGCGAGCTTCCTGGCGGGCTTCCCATAAAGTGAAGCCCTTCTTAAATCTGATGGATGCCACTTCTGATTCGAAGTGGTAGACAGGGCAACCCCGGTAGAAGACTTGGGAACCACTACAGTTCGCACAAGTGGGAGACTTTGCAGGACACGTGGAACGAGCATGGCCAGGTTGAGCACAAAGAGGACAGCGGGCAGAGGATCGGCAGTGCTTGGCAGGGTGGCCAAAACGCCAGCAGGACTGGCACTGGCGTGGAGTAGGGTGGTAAGGTTTAACAGAGTAGTGGACCCCGGCAACATAAATGCTATCAGGGAGATCTTGCCTTTTGAAAGTGACTTTGGCAATGTTGGTAGGGGACTTACAGCGGCCCTGGGGTGGGAAGGCGTAGCAGTAAACTGCAACAGCATCATAATCCTCTGCCAAAAGGTCGAGGACATCCGCGCACTCGGACCATTCTGTCATCGACTGGGCAAGAACGCGGAGGGATAGAAACTGTTCCAGTGCAGGTGTTAAGAGCAATGTCGGGTGTGATGTCGAATGGGTTGCCGTCGAGGTCTTTAAGGTTGAGCAGTGCATGAGCCTGGGCCTCGGTGTCAACAGTCACCGGGCGGGACCGGTCGGGGCGGGTACGGAATGCAACCTTGCCAACTTGCCGTTGAAGGCATGCCGTGAAACTTAGGGCGTTAGCAGAGTAAGGGGCGGTGGTGGGGACGATGAAGAAACGGTCCCACTTTGCAGGACCAAAAAGAGTGTCAAAGGAGGGGTGAGGGAGAGAAGTAGATGGGCGTGAGGAAGAGGAGACCGTGGGGACTATAGTTCTCCCGGCGGGAGAAGGGTTGTAGGGTGAAAGAGTAGCTACACAGGATGAGGAGGAGGATAAAGAAGGTCGGGGAGGAGGAAGGGGAGGGGAAGGATCTGGAGGGGTGGAGCAGGGAGGCAAGGATGGAGAAGGTATGCAAGAGGTAGTGGGATTGTGGGCTGGAGTGTCGCCTGGTGCTGAGGATGGAGTCTTGATCTGGCTAGGGGGCTCAGGAGCACTAAGTGACCCTGAGGGTCGAGTTTGGGGTACGGGCATATCAGTATTCCAGGCCGTAGTCAAAAGAGGGGCAGGGGTCAGGTAAACCAGCGGGGCCATTTGGTAGAGGGGCCGGCCCTGAAGCCCCTATAAAGGTTAAATTATCATCATTGGCCACGGTGAGCCTGAAGTAAAGAAGGGGAAATAAACAGTCAGCCCCTCATAACCCCAAGAGGGGTAAGGGCAAAGTTACAAGGGTATACCGTGCCCGTGGCACCCTGAGGCCGTTCATGACTGACCCGAAGCCAGCCTCCTATCCCATCAGCACGGCTCTCGCACCTTAGGAGGAAAGGGGGATAGGAGGTACAAGAGGAGAGATAGAGGGAAGGAGGGGAAAAAGGAGGAAGACAGGAAAGGCCAGGCAAAATTAGTCAGACCAGGACAGGGACCCAAAGCCAAGGGAGTAACCAGGAGGTCGTCCCCCGGGCGTCAGGCCCCAATCCCCGGGCCCGAAGCCCCCCCACGATGACAGCGGGCCTGGGAACGGGGCGGCCAACACTAAGAACTAAGGATGAATGATAAAAATGTTGATATGGAGACGGGGCCACACGAGCGTAGCTCTGGCCCTGTAAAATACAACTAGATGAATACAGCTACATGTCACCTGTGTGGTATAGTTGCAGGTACACACACCACACACACACACACACACGTTAAAGAATAGCTATATGGACTCCTGAAAAAAAAAAAAAAACCTTACTCACATTCAGTGGAAAAAGAATTGATTAATCATAAAAACACAAAAAAAATTGATTGAAAAAAACTAACAATTAAGCTCCTCAACTTACCAGGGATTAATAATCCCTGGTAAGTTAATTGAATGAAACAAACATAGAGCCAGGCAGATGTGCTCCTTAGTGTTTGTAATGGTTTGTTTGTAGTGTTAAGGTTTTGATAGACCAACGCAGATGTGCTCTTGTTTTATAGTAGTTTTTTTATGTTTTATGTTTTCTCCTGTATGACAAGACTGGTACAAAACACTTGCTGCCGCGGCCACTCCGGCGCATCACTCGGCGTTACAAAGACATCAACGTTCGGCCTTAGGACAAATGCTAGTACAAAACGCTGCCTACTTGCTCACATATAAATCATATAAATTACTTACACGTTAGAGAAGCACTTGACAACCTCACTAAATCTCACCAAGGAGGAAGAAGAGGAGGATTTACCGGACATGAAGGAGTTAGAACAGATGGTTCCCGGCGTGGCGTTCCCAGCAGTCCGTGTGTCCCCTGCAGTCCACCTTTGTTTGCCAACAAAAGAAAACTAACTGTACATGCGTGGAGGTGAATGTTTACTAACAAAGACGTGTTGATCAACAAAGCCGGATGGCATTAAACACCACAGCACCGTGCAGCATGTTGTCCTGCTGTTCCTGAATGTCCCACAAGTGTTCTGGAGCAGGGCGGGCATGTTGTTTTATTCTTTCATGGGAAAACAATTTATGAATCAAATAATGCGCTCTGCTTTTGTACTAGTAAAGTGAAGGACCATTAAACAGCCTTTATGCAGTGATTCATGAGTACATTTACGGGCTACAGCATCTTGCTGTTTTTCAAAACAAAACAATTTTGATGTGCACCATAATCTTAACTAAATCTCCAGCCATGTTGTCGGAGGACGCCTGCGAATGGCTTTGCTGATAAGTCTTTGTTAGTAAACCCTGAGCCTCCGCGCATGCGCAGTTCGTGCCTCCCCTTTTGTTGGTAAACAAAGACGGGCTGTCGCAGGACGCCTGGGAATGCCTTTGTTGATCATCAAGTCATGTTAGTAAATATTCGCCAAATTGCGTTTTCTTTTGTTGGTAAACAAAGGCAGACTGCCCGGAATACACAGACTGCTGGGAACACAACACTGGACATGAAGGTAGGGAGGGCAGGAGGAGGTTGCCGGACACGGAGGTAGGAAGGGCAGGAGGAGGTTGCCGGACACGGAGGCAGGAAGGACATGGCAGGTTACTCAAACAGCTTGGAGTAAATCTTCTTCTCCTTCTCCCTCTGCGCCTTAATCTTCCTGGTAACATTCTCCAGCTCCTTCAGAATGCCCTTGTCGTTGGGTTCGAGGTCGCGCGCCTTCTGCAGGTCCTCCCGCGCACTCTCCACGTCGTTGCTCAGGTTGTACGCTTGGCCCCGGCGGAAGTACACCTTGGGGTTCTTGTCGTCCAGCTCCAATGCCTGAAGGAGGGAGGGTGTGTGAGCGGGGAGAGAACATAAGCAAGGAAGCCTGAACTAAAGCCTGAAGAAGGGAGTGTGTGTGTGAGAAGGGAGAGAACATAAGCAAAGAAGCCTGAAAAAAACCTGAAGAAGAGAGTGTGGTGAGGGTATGGTGTGAGAGGAACTAAAGGTGTTGGGGGCAGTGAGAGGGTGGAGAGAGGGTAATGTGGGATGGGAAGAGAGGTGTGTGAGGGGGAGACAGAGAGGGTGGTGTGAGGGGAAGGATAGGCGGTGTGAGGGGAGAGAGGTGTTGGGGGCAGGGAGGGTATGAGGAGAGGTAGAGGGGAGGAATGAGTTTGTTGGTACAGTAATGAGTGTGTGTGAGGCTTAGGGAAAGGTAGGAGTAAGCCATGAGGTTGCGAGATGTAACAGCTAGGATATGAGTGAGTGAGATATCAGAGCTAGGATATGAGTGAGAATGAGTGAGTGAGATATAAGAGCTAGGATATGAGTGAGTGAAATATAAGAGCTAGGATATGAGTGAGTGAGATATCAGAGAGGTAGGATATGAGTGAGTGAGGTATAAAAGCTACTAGAAGATGAGGAAGAGGAGTAGGAGTAAGTAATGAGGTATGAGAGGTACTGAGAGATGAGGAGGAGTATAAGGTAGCTGTAATGAGGGTCTAAATGAGGCCTATACGAGTGAGAGAGATTAGTTTGTCTGTACAGTCTGTATACACGTGTCTTATGAGGCTATTGGCTATTTTTTTTAACAAGGCAAAAAATCCATTCTATCTTAACCCTTCACGCACGGTGACGCGATGGCGTCAAAACGGGCCCGTCTACATCTGAGCTTTTGACGCGAATTGCGTCAAAAAAGTTAAAAAATTCGCCAAAAATAAAGTATTTATCAGAATTGCGTCAAAATTTTCTGCGTTAAAGATCCAAGCTAGACCTATAAAATAAACTAATTGTCAACTCTCTCGTGTGAGTGGATGTGAAATGATAAGGGTTTGTGTGTCAGTTTCCACTCAGCAGGCAGCCTGTGAGCGCGGATTGTCGTCCCTTTAAAACGTGTCCCGAGCTGGCCATAATGGCCCTATGAAAATGATAATGGTAGCGTTGGAATCCTCATAAAAATCCGCTTTTATTGGCATATAAACCATAAAAAGTTGACTCAGGAAGTTTCGAGCTACGAAGTGGTGAATGTATTTCTTATTTCTCTTGACTCAATATTTTTTTGGAGTCGGTAAATTCTGCTATTTATTTGCATTTCTTGTTATTTTTTTCTTTCATAAGGCAGAATAAGGTCTTGCAAAACCAATGATATATAATAATGCCAGGAAAAAAGAATACACGTTGCTGAAATTGATAACATAAAAAAATCATTTGCCGCACAGTCTGGCCATTTCACGGGGCCCCTTAGGGAGCATAAGACGGATGTTGCAGTGGACGGAAAAACTTATTAAACTTTTCGTGCGTGAGAGGTTAAGGTCTCCTGGTTAAAATGATGCCTATGTTTACCTGATAATATGGTTAACTATGATAAAAATACAGCTGAAATTTAGAAGTAGCGTAGTATTCCCTTCTCCTGGCATCAAATATCAGTCAGTAAGCAGCAAGGATTTAGGATTTTTTGCCAAGTTAAAAAAAAATAGGCTCTAGACGGTCGATGATACACTTGCAACTATCCATTATCCTCTATCCACTGCCTGAAGAAGTAGAGGCAATGGATAGAGATAGTCGGAAGCGTATCATCGGCCGTCTAGCCTCATAAGATATTACGGGAAAATCTGACTTTAAATAGAAAATAGTCGATAAACATACAATTTCTGGCATGACATTACGGTTTATGGAACTGTCGCCGATGGGAATTCTCGCCGAAACACCAACTTAGAACTCTCGTCGACGTGGAAATTTTAACCTAACCTGGACAATGGCACCTAACTTAACCTAACTGATCAAGCTAACGATAGTATTTCATCCCTGAATGCAGAAACACGGATAAAACTTGATTAAATGTATATATTGGCTCCTGTAATATCAAGAACTGGAACACTCCACGCGGCGTCAGACCAATTATCACGAGGTTCTAGGAACCGACATTACACTACTTCTGGTCTTTTAAGTTTTTGTACACAAACACAGCAAACTAACAACACAGACCATTCCCAACTACCGACTCCAGACATCTGACTTTCCACAACACTTACTGTTTTTACACATTGTGTCTTGTTGGCCATTTATTACTTCAGTTTTTAAATATTTTAAGAAAACATTGAATTGTGGCCCTAATTATGCAGAATTTTACCTTCCATCTACACTGGATCGGCCTTCAGCAGCTTGCATCTTTTATTTCCTTAAACCATTTTGTCCTTACGTTTGGTTTATACTTGCTATCCAACACCATAAAATATCGACACTTAGTCCCCCAAGTCGGAAATATATACGTAAAGGCAGGATATGTTAAATGACTGCATTACTAAAATTCACAAGATCACACTCCTCCACTTCTGTTCTTATACTTCGCTCCTTCACGCCCAGACTGTCCTGGCTAATATAATCGTCCGTGTCAGCCATAAAATTACGAAACTATCTAATACCAAAAAGCTACGGACAAGGTACTAACAGGTCATATCTATAAAATTGGATGTATTCACTAAAAGTCTAATGGCACCAAATACAAGGAAATTACGTTCTGGGCCTCAAGGGGTTAAGAGTGGATGCAAGACAGAGTAAGTAAGCCAAGCAAGCAGAGGCCACCACACACACACACACACACACACACACACACTGGGTACTCCGTAGTGTAGTGGAAGCAACCGAGTGGAAACCGAGAAGTCCCGGGCGGAGCTAAGAAAAACGGGTGGTCTCCTTAAAACCCGAGCCCCTGTCCACCCAGCAGAGAATGGGTACCGGGTGTTAGCTGGGGGTTTGTGACCCGCCTCCCGGGGTGATGGGTTCGGCTAACACTAAGCACTAAGGATGAATGATAAAATGTAGCTATGGAGACAGTACGAGCCATACGAGTCTAGCTCAGGCCTGTAAAATACAACTAGATGAATAACACACACACACACACACACACAACTAAAACAGCACAAAACCAGGCCAGGCAGCATAACAAGGTAACAGGGACCACCACCAGGCGAGGCAGCATGAAAAACAGGGCTACAAGGGAAGGATAGGCTGTTACTTTGTTGCAGTCCGTGATGGCCCTGTCAAAGTGTCCCATCTTGGAGCAGCAGAGGCCATGGTTGAGCAGGCAGGACACCGCCAGGCTGCCCAGGGTCGCCGCGGCCTCGGGGGGGAAGTCGTCCCGCTGCCCCGTGCAGTGCTCCTTAATGCTGGGCGGCAGGAACAAAGACAGAATGCGGTAAGTTTTGAGGAACAGACACTTGCTACACAACACTACCTTAGCATTGATGAGGCTCGGCTATTCTATTTTATTTTTTCACTTAACCCCTTCACGCCCAGATCCTGCCTTTACTATATAAAATTGTCTGTTGTTAGCCATAAAATACGAAAAGTCACTGAATATACCAAATTAGTTAGTGGACAAGGATACTAACCAGGTCATATCTATAAAATATTGCTTATATTCACTAAAATCGTCTTAATGATAGCTAAATTACAATGGAAATTACGTTCTGGGTCTCAAGGGGTTAAGATCTTTGTGCACCGTCGAGTGGCCTAAGAACACCCACATGCTGCCCATTAACTCTGCCTTGTATTGTGAGTGCATCGGAGGACACAGGGGGGCGGCATGAGCCTCTAATCACAGGCGTCACTATAACAATCCTGCCTGCGCCACCACGGGCGAGGGCCAACCATCACAGCCCTCAAGTGAACCTCCAGGGCCTGCCATCCCACCCCTGGAGCTCACGGCCTACACGCGCTATAGCCACAAATGTTAAATAATAATAAATAAATAAATAAATAAAATAAAAAAATAAATAGAGAGAGAGAGAGAGAGAGAGAGAGAGAGAGAGAGAGAGAGAGAGAGAGAGAGAGAGAGAGAGAGACAATAAGGTTAAGGACTCACTGGTTGAGGTAGGTGAGGCATTTCTTGTACTTGAACACGGCCACGGGGTACTGGTGGGTCTTGAAGAAGGTGTTGCCAGCCTCCTTGATGTCACTGATCACAGACACCAACTCAGCCATCTGCAGGGAGTCAAGGACAGTTACACACACAGTTACACACACACACACACCACACACACAGACACACACAGGAGGAGGCCACAAGAGCCATTTCAGGAATGGAGAGAAATGACAGAGGACATGTATGTACCACAGACATGTAGGAGCCACAAGAGTCATATAAAGAGGCTTAAGACAAGGTGTTTGAAGGACATTAAGAAGTACAGTTCTCCCTATCGGTGCATTGACATGTGGAATAGCCTGGACACTGAAATTATAGATGCCAAAAGTATTCATGTTTTTAAAGCTAAGATTGACCCATTGAGACAAGGAGACGGGACCCCATTAGTGTAACCCATTTCCCGTATATCACAACTAGGTAAATACACACAGTAAGTAAGTAAGTAAGTAACTCTCTCTCTCTCTCTCTCACACACACACACACACACACACACACAAAGACCTGGTACTACAAAGAGAAAATAAAGCTGGATAGATGAGAGGACAAAGGGAAAAACTGAAAAAACTGAGGATATGTAAACAGCACAAAATAGTTTCCCTCATAAGAAGGACACACAGATTCCTGGAATAAACTACACTCACCGCACGCTAAGTTGGCAAAAATGTTGCCCCTTCACTCCCCTGTTCCGAATGCACGGGATTGGCTGAGGTGTTGGGTGTTGGGGCTTTAGGGCGGAGATTGGAGTAAGGCATTCTCACCCAACACCCACACACACCCAACACCTCAGCCCATCCCTTGTGTTCGGAAGGGGGGAGTGAAGGGACCACATTTTCGCCGACTAACGTGTGGGGAGTACATGAGAAGAGGTGATCGAGGCAGGAAGGCAGGCATCAATTTAGTTTTTTTAAATAAACTTGATGAAAATAGATATATAGACAGACTACGTGAATATACCTCAAGCCCTGTATGGTCAACTAGGTGCACACACACACACACACACACACACACACACACACACACATCTTCTCAATATCTCTACAGTATCATGAAAGAAAAGTAGAATGGAGTTAGTCAGGCTCCAATGTAAAAAAAATAGAAAAAAATATAAAAAGTTCAAAAAAATTAAACCTCTATAAAAAGTTTAAAAAAAATAAACCTTTCTCTCTGTCTCACCGTTGCTTCGCTAAACTCTACGTCGGAATCTTCAGGGAATTGTGGGTAGATGTCCGGCGAGTCGTCGTCGTCCACGAGTCCGAACGCCTCGCCGGGACTGAACTCCCCACAGTTAGTGACGATACATCTCTGTGGGTGAAGGGAGGGTGAGGAAGGGAGGGATTTTATCCCCGGCATTTCCAATTATCTAGCGAAAAAAAAAAAATTGGAATCTGGCTGCTGAAAATATTCCAAAATTGACAAAAATCTAGCTTTTTGTTATTTTGCCGCAAAACTAGGAGTCGTAGAAGAAAACTTATCGAAGTAAAAAAGGTTCATCTTGAGGTGTTCTACATGAGGCAGTAATCGGTTGTTCTGAACACCTCATGGTTGTCGAGAAAAGTGATATTTTGTGTAAATGTACGAAAATGCAATTTCTTCAGTTATTTATCAATCAATATTTTTTAGCTTTACGCCAAACGATAGCCCTTGGCCTGCTCCATATTTACTTATCTAAATATTGCATTTATCTGCCATAGTTTTTTTTAGTTATTGAGAAAAACGTTATTAAAAAAAAAATCAAGGCAAAAGGCCCTTGCAAAATTTGCAATATTTTTTTTTAATTAGATTTGTTTGAAAATTAGTTC
>JACEEZ010019389.1:57500-70000 GCA_016584305.1 Chionoecetes opilio
GAGTGGTGGAGGGTCAATGGAGTGAGGAGTTAGACAGATGGTTAACCCTGACCAGAAGCAACTTTCCATTGTTTTAGATACCATTAGACGATTTAAATGAATATAAGCAATATGTAATGCATACCGTTATATCTGTCCACTAATATTGGTATATTCATCACTTCGTAATTATGTAACAAAGACAACCTATATAGCCCAGAAAGTCTGGGTGGAAGGATTAAGATGTAGATTGTGGCTGAGGGAGTTAAAAGTAGATGGCCTGATAGATGGCTAGGGCGGTGGTGTTTGAGTCAGGACTGTAATGGCTGAGCGATGATGGTTGAAGGCAGACTATAGAGGCTGAGGGCGATGGATGTTTGAAGCGGCCTGATAGGCTGAGGCAGATGGAGTGAAGCGGACGAAGATGCTGAGGGCAGTGGATGGGTTTGAAGGCAGACCTGTGATGGTGAGTGCAGGATGATGGTTTGAAGGCAGGACTGATAGATGGCTGCGGCGATGGACGTTTGAAGCGGACCGGATAGATTGGCTGAGGGCAGGATGGATGGTTGAAGGGCGACTGAATAGATGGCTGAGGGCAGGATGATGGTTTAAGCCAGGACTGATAGATGGCTGAGGGCAGGATGGGTAGGTTGGCAGATGATAGAGGCTGAGGAGGGATGGATGTTTTGAAGGCAGGAGTAGATGGCTGAGGCGATGGATGGTTGAAGGCAGGACTGATAGGTGGCTGAGGCAGGATGGTGGTTTGAAGGCGGACTGAAGATGGCTGAGGGCGATGGAGGTGTTGAAGGCAGGACTGTAGATGGATGGGGCAGGATGGATGGTTGAAGCAGGACTGAGTAGAGTGTGAGGGCAGGATGGATGTGAGGCAGGACTGATAGATGGCTGAGGGAGGAGGTGGTTGAAGCAGGCTGATAGATGTGAGGGAGGTGGAGGTTTGAGGCAGGACGTAGATGCTGAGGCAGGATGATGGTTGAAGGCAGACTGATAGATGCTGAGGAGATGGTTTGAAGGCAGGACTGATGAGGTGAGGGCAGGATGGTGGTTGAAGGCGGACTGGACCAGAGCTGAGGGCAGAATGGTTTGAAGCATGACTGATAGATGGTGAGGTCCGATAGGACGGTTTAAGGCAGGATGATAGATGTGAGGGCAATGATATGATGGTTTGAACCTGCCAGCAACTAATTGGTGAGGGCAGATGTGTTTTGAGGCAGGACTGATAGATGGCTGAGGGCAGATGATGTGAGGCAGGCTTGATAGATGGCCAGGGCAGGATGGATGGTTTGAAGGCAGGACTGATAGATGGCTGAGGGCAGGATGGATGGTTTGAAGGCAGGACTGATAGATGGCTGAGGGCAGGATGGATGGTTTGAAGGCAGGACTGATAGATGGCTGAGGGCAGGATGGATGGTTTGAAGGCAGACAATTGGTCAACCCGCTGAGTGCCACCCAGGGGAACCTGAGAGTCCAGGGACCACCTTGGCAGCTGGCTAAGCCCACCTTTATAAACGTGGTGGGATTATTCTATAAACGTGCGCGAGATTACTTACATTTGCCGCGTGTAAAGTGCATCCAGTAGTTGTGTGGGTGAATAAATATGTGTGATGTAATGTAAGTGAGTGTTTATTCGTGTCCGAAATAGTTGTTGGAATTTTGTCTCATGGGCCCTGATGCGGGATGCTGAGGGTGTGGAGTAAGCACCACAGGTAACACAGATGGGAAATGAGTATAAGGGTTAAACTCTCGTATCGGACCTCCTCTTTTTTTTTTTTTTTTTTAGGTCGAATTTCCTAGCATAAATTTTTTTTTATATATATTCTTTTAGGGGTTGAAATCCCACCAATTTTTTTTTCAATCTTAGGCTTGAAATTTCGACCTAGATTTTTTTTTTTTTTTTGTTCATACCTAAATACGTCCCAATATGATAATCCCCATTATTCGCTGCATATCGGCACCCTGCCCATTAGTCCCATATGAAGGTTTACTGTATAAAACACAATGGCGTCATCCTATGGTGTCTGGTCAGGGTTGTCCCCTGCTACTGGCAACCTGTAACCCAGTACAACCAGCCGCAGGGTCGGATCGTCGGCCACCAAACCGGCTCCCCCGCTGGTTGTAGCAGTGAGGAGGCTGTGCTGGACACCCAGATGGACTAAAAATAAGACCATCTTTAAGGGCAGATGAACTCACTATTGAGTCAATGGCCATCCAGCCCCAGCTAGGGGTGAAACAGGGGGCAACCTGGGGTTAATCCCTACAGGGGGTTCTGCGTCCCTGGCCACGGTGAGCAGTAAGGCCAATGACATGGATGGGTTGGGGGGGCTTGCACCCCCTCACTGTAAAAAAAAACGTCATTAGCCACAAACACAACAAGTAGAGGTCGGGGGCGAGGTGACCGCGCCCCCGACCCAGTTTCGCCGGGGGGCCCAACCACGCAGACCCCTCCAATGGCGACGCAGGGGGGATTGGCCAATCTGCGCAGGGCTTTTTCGACCAAAATTCATCCAGGTAAGCTAGTTATATGTGTTGTCCCATGACTTTTTTAACACGTACATTCATTTTCAGAAAGAGAAAAAACCTAAATGGGCGGCACTGAGGCGGCCGAGGCTGATTGTTTGGCCTGAATGGGCGGCACTGGGGCGGCCCTGAGGCTGGCATTGTTTGGCACTCAGCGGGTTAATGGAGGGTTGAGGATGGATGGTTGTTCATGGTCAATGTGGAGGGATGGCTGATAGGTAAACTAGGAGGTTAGGTGAAGTGGAAGGTATGAAGATGGTTGCAGACATACTAGAATACAAGATAAATTGGATTAATTGGATACATTCAATTACGACAAGTGACAATATACCAAATTAGTTAGTGGACAAGGATACTAAACAGGTCCTAGCTATAAAATATTGCTTATAGTCACTAACACTCGTCTAATGGTACCCAAATTATAATGGAAATTACGTTCTGGGCCTCAAGGGGTTATAAGCGCTACAGTTTCCCAGTTCACATGAGAAACATTTATTCATAGCTTACAGTTGTTTACGATAAGATCAAGTTTTTATAAGATTTAAGTTAGAGAAGATCAAGTTTTTATAAGATTTAAGTTAGAGAAGATCAAGTTTTTATAAGATTTAAGTTAGAGAAGATCAAGTTTTTATAAGATTTAAGTTAGAGAAGATCAAGTTTTTATAAGATTTAAGTTAGAGAAGATCAAGTTTTTATAAGATTCAAGTTAGAGAAGATCAAGTTTTTATAAGATTCAAGTTAGAGAAGATCAAGTTTTTATAAGATTCAAGTTAGAGAAGATCAAGTTTTTATAAGATTTAAGTTAGAGAAGATCAAGTTTTTATAAGATCAAGTTAGAGAAGATCAAGTTTTTATAAGATTCAAGTTAGAGAAGATCAAGTTTTTATAAGATTCAAGTTAGAGAAGATCAAGTTTTTATAAGATTTAAGTTAGAGAAGATCAAGTTTTTATAAGATTTAAGTTAGAGAAGATCAAGTTTTTATAAGATTTAAGTTAAAGATCAAGTTTTTATAAGATTCCAGTTAGAGAAGATCAAGTTTTTATAAGATTTAAGTTAGAGAAGATCAAGTTTTTATAAGATTCAAGTTTTTATAAGATTTAAGTTAGAGAAGATCAAGTTTTTATAAGATTTAAGTTAAAGATCAAGTTTTTATAAGATTCCAGTTAGAGAAGATCAAGTTTTTATAAGATTCCAGTTAGAGAAGATCAAGTTTTTATAAGATTTAAGTTAGAGAAGATCAAGTTTTTATAAGATTAAGTTAGAGAAGATCAAGTTTTTATTAGATTTAATTAGAGAAGATCAAGTTTTTATAGTATTATTATATTAGAGAGATCAAGTTTTTATAGATTAAGTTAGAGAAGATCAAGTTTTTATAAGATTAAGTTAGAGAAGATCAAGTTTTATAAATTTAAGTTAGGAATAAGTTATAGATGTTAAGAAATCATTTTTATAAGTTAATTAAATCAAGTGTATGGCAAGTTATATGAAGTCAAGTTTTATAAGATTCATTATAATTTTATGTTGTTGGTGAAGACTACTAATAAGTATAAGATCATTTTTACATAAGAAATAATTAGAAGTACAAGTTTTTATAATCAGGTTAGATTCTGATTAATTAAACTACTAATTTTATCCTATAATAAAATTTATCAGTCCTTTTAAGAATGACAGCTAACTTTACTGAGATCAGTTTTAACCACTATTTAGTTGAAACAGTTTATATCCACTTTAAAGCTCTAGTTTTCTACCTTATGATTCCATGTTCTAACAGATCAAGTCTTTTTTCGACTTTGTTCCATGAATCATTTTTTTTGTTCATGTCTCTATCTCTTTTGTTCCATGTCTCTATCTCTCTTTGTTCCATGTTCGTATCTTTCCTTTGTTCCATGTCTCTAATCTTCTCCTTTGTTACATGTCTCTATCTCTCTCCTTTGTTCCATGTCTCTATCTCTCTCCTTTGTTCCATGTTCTATCCTCTCCTTTGTTCCATGTCTCTATCTTCTCCTTTGTTCATGTCTCTATCTCTCTCCTTGTTCCATGTCTCTATCTCTCTCCTTTGTTCCATGTCTCTATCTCTCTCGTTGTTCCATGTCTCTATCTCTCTCCTTTGTTCCATGTCTCTATCTCTCTCCTTTGTTCCATGTCTCTATCTCTCCTTTGTTCATGTCTCTTCTCTCTCCTTTGTTCCATGTCTCTATACTCTCTCCTTTGTTCCATGTCTCTATCTCCTCCTTTGTTCCAGTCTCTATCTCTCTCCTTGTTCCATTGTCTCTATCTCTCTCCTTTGTTCCATGTCTCTATCTCTCTCCTTTGTTCCATGTCTCTATCTCTCTCCTTTGTTCCATGTCTCTATCTCTCTCCTTTGTTCCATGTCTCTATCTCTCTCCTTTGTTCCATGTCTCTATCTCTCTCCTTTGTTCCATGTCTCTATCTCTCTCCTTTGTTCCATGTCTCTATCTCTCTCCTTTGTTCCATGTCTCTATCTCTCTCCTTTGTTCCATGTCTCTATCTCCTCCTTTGTTCCATGTCTCTATCTCTCCCTTTGTTCCATGTCTCTATCTCTCTCCTTTGTTCCATGTCTCTATCTCTCTCCTTTGTTCCATGTCTCTATCTCTCTCCTTTGTTCCATGTCTCTATCTCTCTCCTTTGTTCCATGTCTCTATCTCTCTCCTTTGTTCCATGTCTCTATCTCTCTCCTTTGTTCCATGTCTCTATCTCTCTCCTTTGTTCCATGTCTCTATCTCTCTCCTTTGTTCCATGTCTCTATCTCTCTCCTTTGTTCCATGTCTCTATCTCTCTCCTTTGTTCCATGTCTCTATCTCTCCCCTTTGTTCCATGTCTCTATCTCTCTCCTTTGTTCCATGTCTCTATCTCTCTCCTTTGTTCCATGTCTCTATCTCTCTCCTTTGTTCCATGTCTCTATCTCTCTCCTTTGTTCCATGTCTCTATCTCTCTCCTTTGTTCCTTGTCTCTATCTCTCTCCCTTTGTTCCATGTCTCTATCTCTCTCCTTTGTTCCATGTCTCTATCTCTCTCCTTTGTTCCATGTCTCTATCTCTCTCCTTTGTTCCATGTCTCTATCTCTCTCCTTTGTTCCATGTCTCTATCTCTCTCCTTTGTTCCTTGTCTCTATCTCTCTCCTTTGTTCCATGTCTCTATCTCTCTCCTTTGTTCCATGTCTCTATCTCTCTCCTTTGTTCCATGTCTCTATCTCTCTCCTTTGTTCCATGTCTCTATCTCTCTCCTTTGTTCCATGTCTCTATCCTCTCCTTTGTTCCATGTCTCTATCTCTCTCCTTTGTTCCATGTCTCTATCTCTCTCCTTTGTTCCTTGTCTCTATCTCTCTCCTTTGTTCCATGTCTCTATCTCTCTCCTTTGTTCCATGTCTCTATCTCTCTCCTTTGTTCCATTGTCTCTATCTCTCTCCTTTGTTCCTGTCTCTATCTCTCTCCTTTGTTCCATGTCTCTATCTCTCTCCTTTGTTCCATGTCTCTATCTCTCTCCTTTGTTCCATGTCTCTATCTCTCTCCTTTGTTCCATGTCTCTATCTCTCTCCTTTGTTCCTTGTCTCTATCTCTCTCCTTTGTTCCATGTCTCTATCTCTCCCTTTGTTCCATGTCTCTATCTCTCTCCTTTGTTCCATGTCTCTATCTCTCTCCTTTGTTCCTTGTCTCTATCTCTCTCCTTTGTTCCATGTCTCTATCTCTCTCCTTTGTTCCATGTCTCTATCTCTCTCTTGTTCCTGTCTCTATCTCTCTCCTTGTTCCTGTCTCTATCTCTCTCCTTTGTTCCATGTCTCTATCTCTCTCCTTTGTTCCATGTCTCTATCTCTCTCCTTTGTTCCTTGTCTCTATCTCTCTCCTTTGTTCCATGTCTCTATCTCTCTCCTTTGTTCCATGTCTCTATCTCTCCTTTGTTCCATGTCTCTATCTCTCTCCTTTGTTTCCATGTCTCTATCTCTCTCCTTTGTTCCATGTCTCTATCTCTCTCCTTTGTTCCATGTCTCTATCTCTCTCCTTTGTTCCATGTCTCTATCTCTCTCCTTTGTTCCATGTCTCTATCTCTCTCCTTTGTTCCTTGTCTCTATCTCTCTCCTTTGTTCCATGTCTCTATCTCTCTCCTTTGTTCCATGTCTCTATCTCTCTCCTTTGTTCCATGTCTCTATCTCTCTCCTTTGTTCCTTGTCTCTATCTCTCTCCTTTGTTCCATGTCTCTATCTCTCTCCTTTGTTCCATGTCTCTATCTCTGTTTCTTCTCTCTCAGTTTAGTCTGTTTCTCCCTATTTCTGCATCCCATACCTATTTCTGTCTGTCTGTATTTACATAATTTCACTAAAAAATTAAGAATGTATTACTACCGTAGATAACAGTCAAGTCGCCACCTGCACTAATGTCGCCAGCCGCCAAATATTACGAATTATAGCATCACTACTGATTTTTATGTGCCACTGAAGATGTTACACAGTAGTTTATATCATGGCTGTATAATCTACCCTGTTTCAGCGTTGTTTTATGCTTTGTATCTGCAAATATAACTGTTGCGCATTTTGCTTCTCAAGTTTTTCTTGGCGCGACGACAGACAGCAGCTCATCACCTTACGGGCGACAGGACACAAGACTTGCCAGATCTTTCAAACTTGAATAGAATTTGTTTTCACGTTGGCAGAGGATTTTTTATATATCCAAACATCTTCCACAGCTAATATATATAGAGACTTGTTTTACTTTACCTCTAATTTCCCTGAATTCCCCAGAGTGGCGACTCAACTGTTGGGTTAAAATACTAGCTGGCGACTTTACTGTAGTAGGTATAACAACGTCGCCACTCGGTTTTATTTTTGTAATTTGTTCATTTATAGCCCTAATATGACACAGATGAAGACACAAAATGACACAGACTCTCCAGATAGCCCCTTCTAACTTTCCTGAAATCATGGATGTAGAAATGTAAGTATTAACGCCACCACACGGCTGTAAATAACAAAGAAACGTTGATCTGGCGACTTTACTGTTATCTACGGTAAGGAAACATTCCATAAACATTAGGTATTTCTAAACTATGCAATCACCAGTATTTAAGTTAACCATCCATTCATTCTCTTCTAACTGTAGTGAAATCTGATAGTAAAGGAATTCTGGTTAGTAATTTTGTCCTCTAAGCTTAATAATTAACACCTAAGCTATTATAATTATCCTAGATACACACACACGGTCCAGTGGCGTACCGAGGGGGGGGGGGGGGGGCATGCGGCCATGCCCCCCCCCTTTGCAAAAAATAAATAATAAAATATTTATTATAAAAAATAAATAAATATATATCACAGACCACTATATCTACAGTGTCTATGATATATATATTTTTTGCCCCCCCCCCCCCCCCCTCAATTGTCTGGGTAGGCCACCGCGTCGGACACACCTATGTACATTTCCCCTATATTAGTTCCATCATGTAGATAGTAGTAATAACAATAATAACACAGCTTTTGTTATCTAATCCTTTGTTGAGCTGAGAGATAAGATGAACTCATTAAGCTGAAAGAAAAGACTCAGGAATTAAACTACAATGAACACATGAAAAAAAGATAAAAATTATTAAAATATAAATAAAGTAAAAGATGAATGTGTTATGAATCTCTCTCTCTCTCTCTCTCTGTTCCCTTCCCATCCCATCACTCTCTCTGTTCCCATCCCATCCCTCTCTCTCTGTCTGTTCCCTTCCCACACCTCTCTCTCTCCTCCGTTCCCATCCCTCTCTCTCTCTCTCTCTCTCTCTCTCTGTTCCCTTCACACCTCTCTCTCTCTCTGTTCCCTTCACACCTCTCCCTCTCTCTGTTCCCTTCCCATCTCTCTCTCTCTCTCTCTCTCTCTGTTCCCTTCCCACACTTCTCTCTCTCTCTCTCTGTTCCTTCCCACACCTCTCTCTCTCTGTCTGTTCCCTTCCCATCCCATCACTCTCTCTGTTCCCTTCACACCTCTCTCTCTCTCTCTCTGTTCCCTTCCCATCTCTCTCTCTCTCTGTTCCCTCCCCATCCATCCCTTCTCTCTCTCTCTCTTCCCTTCCCATCCCTCTCTCTCTCTCTCTTCCCTTCCCATCCCATCACTCTCTCTGTTCCCTCCCCACACCTCTCTCTCTCTCTCTCTCTCTGTTCCCTGACTTCCCCCCCCCCCCCACATTCCCTCATTACACACCCATACCTCAGCCCACCTTTACATGGCCAGCCAGGACCCAGGTAGGTAAGTTACATGGGGAGGGTTACATAACGACGCAAACACCCATTGCCAACTCGGGTCTTGCTGCAATAGAACATGACAACTCCTTTATAAACCCTACTATCTATGACTTATATTTTAATGCATTTCTAGACGCCCTTCACTTGTCAATAAGGTTTTTTTTTTATCGTATGTGTGGTATTTAAGGGTTTATATCGTTTTTTTTTTTTTTTTTACCCCGACTAAGTTTTTTTTTGCCTAGGTTACGTAAGGTTAGGGAGGTGGGTAAAAAAAATATTCTTGTTCTTCTAACATGGTGTCTAGTACCTAGTTAACAGGTAATTCTAGATGCATTATTCTGCTATCTGTATCTATATCTACTTATACTACTACTACTACTACTATCTATCTACTACTACTACTATTATTATCTCTCTATTAAATATCTACTTATACTACTACTACTATTACTACTATCTATCTACTACTACTATCTCTCTATTAAATATCTACTTATACTACTACTACTATTACTACTATCTATCTACTACTACTATCTCTCTATTAAATATCTACTTATACTACTACTACTATTACTACTATCTATCTACTACTACTATCTCTCTATTAAATATCTACTTATACTACTACTACTACTACTACTATCTCTCTATTAAATATCTACTTATACTACTACTACTACTACTATCTATTTTATATCTACTTATACTACTACTATCTATCTACTACTACTATCTATTTTATATCTACTTATACTACTACTACTATCGCTCTATTACTACTACCGTAGATAACACTATAGTCGCCAGTCACTCGCCACTGCACTAATGTCGCCAGGTACAATATATTACGAATTTTAGCATCACTACAGACTTTTATGTGCCACTGAAGACATGTAGTGTGATGTACATAATATAAACTACTGTGCATGTCTCTTCAGTGGCACATAAAAGTCTAAAGTGATGCTAAAATTCGTAATATATTGTACCTGGCGACATTAGTGCAGTGGCAAGTGATTGGCGACTATATGTTTAGTAACTTATTTATATATCTCTTATATTATATACTATCTACTTACTATTCTATCATATACTTATACTACTACTATCTCTATCAAATATCTACTTATACTACTACTATCACTATTAAATATCTACTTATACTACTACTATCACTATTAAATATCTACTTATACTACTAAATATCTACTATCTAATACTACCTTATACTACTTTTACTAATCATCATTAAATATCACTATACTACTACTATCACTATTAAATATCTACTTATACTACTACTACTATCTCTCTATTAAATATCTACTTATACTACTACTATTCTCTATTACTATTATCTACTTATCTCTATATATCTACTTATCTCTATAAATACTACTTATACTCACTACTAATATCTACTATTACTACTTATTACAACTACTTCTTCTAATATCTCTTATACTACTACTTTTATACTACTCTTTAAATACTACTATACTACTTACTATCTTCTACTAATCTCTCTATTAATTCTTTATACTATACTACTACTCTTATTATACTATACCTATCTACTCTATTAAATATCTACTTATACTACTACTATCACTATTAAATATCTACTTATACTACTACTATCTATCTCATTTATATCTATCTAAACTACTATTCTATTAATACTACTATACTAACTATCTACTACTAAATATCTCTCTATTACTACTATCTATCTACTATTACTATCTCTCTACTAAATATCTACTTATAAATACTACTATATATCTACTATACTAACTATCTCTCTATTAAATATCTACTTATCTACTACATACTATCTCTACTTATTTATATTACTTATACTATATATCTATCCCTATTAAATATCTTATTATCTACTACTATACTACTACTACTACTCTCTATACTACTATTACTACTACTACTATCTATCTACTACTACTATCTCTATTAAATATCTACTATAATACTACTATATATCTACTACTACTACTCTCTATTAAATATCTACTTATACTACTACTATATAATACTACTACTATCTCTCTATTAATACTACTTATACTACTACTACTACTTTATCTATTACTATATCTATCTAATATCTACTAATACTACTACTACTATCTCTCTATCTATTATATATCTATACTACTACTATCTATATCTACTCTACTATAAATTACTTATAATACTACTTATATACTACTACTATCTACTCTACTTTTCTCTACTTATACTTACAAACTTAATCTCTATTAAATTCATTATCTACTATATTACTATACTATCTATTTCAAAATCTACTTATACTACTCATATCTCTCACCTTTGTTATATATATTATTTAAGGCATTCTACTTATACTATTATTATTATTTACTACTTCTTTTTTCTTTATACCTACATTAATATTTCTCTGTATCTCATCCTACTATATCTATTACTACTATCGTATCACTACTATATTATCTAAAGTTAACTACTTATACTCTACTCTATCATATCTTTATATATCTATTTAACTACTTCATCCACCTATTCTATTTTTTATATACTTCTATTATCTCTATCTACTAATGGGATCTTTCTAACTTTTAAATTAACTATTATTATGCTTCTTCTTTAGTATTATTTAAGATTGTAAGTTACTTCATATTCTCACTTGTGTATATTAAGTATGTTATTTAAGGGCCTTTTCTACCTTTACCTTATTTCTTTTTTTACTTTTTACCATGATTAATTTTCAGTCATTCTCCCTATACTTTTATCTATTATGTTACTATTTTTAGTTCTAACTCTTGTCATTCACCCCTTTATTATTATTGTTATTAAGGGCCTTTCCCCTTATTTAATGGCATTTCAAGCTTATTTATTTTTAAGGCTTTTAGCTACTTAAGGCCATTTATTTACTTTTTTGTTTTATTTAAGCATTTACACGTAGTTTTCATTAAGCTTTTTTATGTTTTTAAGCATTTCATTTTTTTATTTAAGGTTTTGTTCATTTAAGCCATTCACACCTTATTTTATTGTTTAAGCTGTTTTTATGTTATCTAAGGGCATTTCACACCTTATTCTATTGTTTAGCTTTTTTATGTTATTTAAGGGGATTCACCATTATTCTTGTTTAAATTTTTTTGTTTTTACATGTTAAATTAGTTCTTTTCACCTTTTTTCTATTGTTTAAGCTTTCACCTTATTATGTTTAACTTTTTTTATGTTATTTACATACCACCTTATTTCTATTTTTAAGCTTTTTTATGTTTTTAAGGGCATTTCACACCTAGTTTTCTATTTTAAGCTTTTTTATGTTATTTAAGGGCATTTCACCACCTTAGTTCTATTGTTTAAGCTTTTTTATGTTATTTAAGGGCATTTCACCACCTTATTTCTATTGTTTAAGCTTTTTTATGTTAATTAAGGGCATTTCACCACCTTATTTCTATTGTTTAAGCTTTTTTATGTTATTTAAGGGCATTTCACCACCTTAGTTCTATTTATTTTTAGTTTAAGGGTTTTCACTATTAAGTTCTATTTTCACACTTTTAGTTTATTGTTAAGGCTTTTCTCTTATTTCATTTTTAACTTCCTTAGTTATTTAAGCTTTACCCTAGATGTTTTTAAGGCCTTTCACCCTTTGTTCTTTATTTAAGGCATTTCACCACCTTAGTTCTATTGTTTAAGCTTTTTTATGTTATTTAAGGCCATTTCACCACCTTAGTTCTATTATTTAAGC
>JACEEZ010019389.1:80000-101261 GCA_016584305.1 Chionoecetes opilio
CGAGTGGGCGGTACTGAACTGAACTGTGGAGGCGGCAGGCGTCCATCTTGTCAATATCCTTTTTGTCGTCCGCCTTTTAACCTGTGCTGAAGACTTTACAACTACCACGCCTGTGATACTTTAGTCTTATGGTCGGCCATCATGGTGTTTCATGTCTTATCAGGAGCACGAGAAGCTCCTGGTCGCCTTCCCCGCTGACTGTAGTGCGCATGCGCCAGTTCTCCCCACACTGGTCCAAGGTGGTCCTGGTATGTGGGCCGGACCGGACTGGACTGGGCTGAACCGTTCTAGACTGCCTCGCAAAAACAGTGACCGCCCGGGACTAGCCCAGTCCAGACCGGGCCAGAGCGGTCGCGAAAATACGCTAATGGTTGTTATGGAGGTTGCTAAATAGGTTGCTAATCGAGGAGGCATGAGACAAGAATATGAGACGTGGTTGTTATGGAGGTTGCTAAATAGGTTGCTAAAATAGGTAAGGAATATCCACTTGGTTGCTAATCGAGGAGGCATGAGCTAAGAATATGAGACATGGTTGTTGTGAAGGTTGCTAAAATAGGTAAGGATATTTCTATAAGGATAATAGGTTAGATAGGATATAGATACAGATAATAGGTAAGGAATGTTCACTTAGTTGCTAATCGAGGAGGCATGATACAAGAAAATGAGTCAAGGATACTATATACTACCACTACCACCACCACCACCACAACAACAACAACAATACCACCACCACTACCACCACCACCACCACCAACACCAACAAGAACAACAATACCACCACCACCACCACCACCACCACCACCAACAACAACAACAACACCACCACCACCACCACCACCACCCCTTATAAGACAATAGTATCCTTGGTAGCGGTGGAGGTTGCTATTACGTAACACCAACACCACCACCACCACCACCACTACTATACACAGCGGTATTGTGTGTAGGGGAAGGGGAATGGAGGGGCGGGGGAGGGGAAGGAGGGAGGGTTGAAGGGGGAGCTTGGTGGGGGAGGAAGGGAGGGGGGGTGAAGTTGGAGAGAGAGGGGTGTGGGGGAGCTTGGTGGGGGAGGGAGAGATGGGGGGTGAGCTTGGTGGGGGAGGGAAGGGTGTGGGGGAGCTTGGTGGGGGAGAGGTGGTGGGGGAGCTTGGTAGGGGAGGGAAGGGTATGGGGATGAGCTTGATGGGGGGGAGGGGGAAGGAATGAGAGGGAGGGTGGGGGGGAAGGGGTTGGGGGTGTGGGGGGGTTCGCCATACAACTGTCCTGTCACCCCTCTATAGCTACACCCCGTACACCCCACTATAGAGCACACCTGTATATATAGCATAGCGCACCTGTGTGTTTTCGGCACGCACCATTGTATGTATTATGGGTAAAACAAGTATCGGTCCACAGGGGTCCGATGAATACTGTAAACATTCGGTCAAAGGCTGATGATATGGGAAGGTTTTCGTTTTCTTCGTTCCGTAGTGTCAGAATGTTACGGGGCACGCTAGGGAAGGGGGGGAAGGGGTAAGGGGTGCACGTAAGGCCCCCGCTCCCTCCCCTGCCCCGTCCCGTCCCAAAGGTCTATCGCAGAGTAGCACATACTGTATTCGCTGTATACTTTGGTCTATCGTAAACAGCTGCCTTAAAATTGGTGCCCCGAGTGTGACTTATAAGAACATAAGAACATAAGGAAGCTACAAGAGGCTGTCAGACCTACACGTGGTAGTTCCTGTTACTTAATACTACCTACATCCACCTTTCATCCCCATCCATAACATTATCCAGCCTCCTTTTAAAGCTCCCTAATGACTCCGCACTAACTACCTGACGACTGAGTCCATTCTAATCATTTACCACCCTATTTGTGAACCATGCAGTTTCTCCCTATTTCTTTTCTAAATCTACGCTTTTCCAGCTTGAACATAAAACAATAAGGAAGCTACAAGAGGCCGCGAGACATACAAGTGGTAGTTCCTGTTCCTAAGTTGGTGGTGGGTCACTTATGGCGGGGGCGTCGTGGTGGGTGCGGGTGTGGGCGTGAGGGTGTGGTGTGTGGGTGTGTTGTCCAAGGTCTGCGTGCTACAGGAGCGTCGCTGAGGCCGCTCTACCATCGCGCTGCCCCACGAGTGACTGCGTAAGACTCCTGAAGGGGGAGGACCTAGGTGTTATAGGAGAGAGAGAGAGAGAGAGGAGAGAGAGAGAGAGAGAGAGAGAGAGAGAGAGAGAGAGAGAGAGAGAGAGAGTTTCCCATTATAAAGAAAACAATTAAAACAAAACAAAAGTTAATCGATAAAAGAACTAACTGAAAAAACATACCATTAAACAATACAAAATTAAGAAAAAATGAAGAAAACATAAGTGTACCCCCCCCCCCCCCCGTGATGCCCCTACAATGTATGACCCACCTGGCAGGGCTGGCAGGGGCAGGTGGTGGTCCAGGCAACATGACCTGACGCGCGCCATTTGTGTCTGGGGGGCGTGACCTAGGTGGTGGTGACCTTGTTGTGTCACGGCGTAGCGCTCCATCATGAACACCGGGATGGGGATGGCCAAGGACACGCTGCGGGCCAGGGGCACCTCCTCCAAGGGGCTGTAGAGGTGGGGGCGCGGCGGGAGGGTCTGGGGGGTGTGGGGTGGGTGCCAGGGTGTGGTGTGGGGTGGTGCGCTACCGTTGCTGTACAGGCTGTCGTCACCACCAACACCTACAGACAACACAGACGGGGTCCCAAATTAAGATATAGAAATTAAGATCCCAAGTGAAATAGCCATGGGAAGAGTTGACAAGATTGTTAACTATGAAGACCAAGTTGAAGAGGACTTATGAAGCGACATACTAACACACACACACGGGGATTTTTCACTGACAAATTATGGCGGTTACTTTCCCCCTTGAGCAAAGGGATGGGGGTGTGTGGTGTGTGAGGTCCCAGCATTACCCAAAGATCGGTAATAATGAGCTCCAGGCTCGCACTGGGAGGGTGAAACTGGCGATCGCGAGCCAGTTCGCGTGGACAAGACCATGGGTGAATGACACACACTACCATTACCTTCACCCCCCTCCCCCTCCCCGCTAGGCATTACCGGTGGCGGGGCACGGGGCGGGGTCGCTGTGGGACGTATCCTCGGCCACGGTCTTGAGTTTGACGCTGTGGGAGTCCTTGCGTGCACGCGACCACCGGCGACCCACCATCACGGTACGCCAACACCGCCACGCGCGAGACTTGAACAGCTGGCGAGGGAAGAGAACGAATGATAATGTTTTAGTATCCCAGGTGAAATAGACAAGGATTAACTACAGGCGATTAACAAGGATGCAAGGATTAACTACTAAGAATTAAGATCCCAAGTGAAATAGCCAAGGGAAGAGTTGACAAGGTAATGTTACCTAAGGAGGCGAAGTTGAAGAGGACCTATGAAGCGATACTAATTGCGTCAAAGGTCACAAGAAGAATAAGAATAAGAGGTTGCGTGTGTGTGTGTGTGTGTGTGTGTGTGTGTGTGTGTGTGTGTGTGTGTGTGTGTGTGTGTGTGTGTGTGTGTGTGTGTATAGATGAATACAACAGAGCTGGGCGCGCAAATTTTTTTCATTAGTCCGCAAAGCGCAAAGCGCAAATTTTCGCGATCGAGTCCGCAAAGCGCAAAAGTGCAAAATTCTTGAAAAAAGGCGGAGCGCAAGCGCAAAAGCGCAAATTTCTAGCGCAAAAAAACAACTAGACCGCAAATAAATAAATTTAAAGCGCAAACATAAAAGTTAAAGCGCAAACCTCATTTTTTAGTCTGCAAACTGAAAAATTCTATGTTAAATTAATATAAAGTGTATAAATTATTAAAAGATTGAATGTTTACAGTATTTGAAGCATTTATTGAACACAAGTTTATATAAAAAATAAGATAATACTGTCAAAACAACACAAAATAGTTGAAAAATGCAAATACACAAAAGTACTATTAGTCCTCGTCACTGTCCTCCAGCTCCCACCGACCCTTGAGCAGGTTCATGTTACCCTTCAGGAACACCAGTCCTCGTCACTGTCCTCCAGCTCCCACCGACCCTTGAGCAGGTTCATGTTACCCTTCAGGAACACCAGTCCTCGTCACTGTCCTCCAGCTCCCACCGACCCTTGAGGAGGTTCATGTTACCCTTCAGGAACACCAGTCCTCGTCACTGTCCTCCAGCTCCCACCGACCCTTGAGGAGGTTCATGTTACTCTTGAGGAACACCAGTCCTCGTCACTGTCCTCCAGCTCCCACCGACCCTTCAGGAGGTTCATGTTACTCTTGAGGAACACCAGTCCTCGTCACTGTCCTCCAGCTCCCACCGACCCTTCAGGAGGTTCATGTTACCCTTGAGGAACACCAGTCCTCGTCACTGTCCTCCAGCTCCCACCGACCCTTGAGCAGGTTCATGTTACCCTTCAGGAACACCAGTCCTCGTCACTGTCCTCCAGCTCCCACCGACCCTTGAGCAGGTTCATGTTACCCTTCAGGAACACCAGTCCTCGTCACTGTCCTCCAGCTCCCACCGACCCTTGAGCAGGTTCATGTTACCCTTGAGGAACACCAGTCCTCGTCACTGTCCTCCAGCTCCCACCGACCCTTGAGCAGGTTCATGTTACCCTTGAGGAACACCAGTCCTCGTCACTGTCCTCCAGCTCCCACCGACCCTTGAGCAGGTTCATGTTACCCTTCAGGAACACCAGTCCTCGTCACTGTCCTCCAGCTCCCACCGACCCTTGAGCAGGTTCATGTTACCCTTCAGGAACACCAGTCCTCGTCACTGTCCTCCAGCTCCCACCGACCCTTGAGCAGGTTCATGTTACCCTTGAGGAACACCAGCTTCTCCAAGTTCTTGGCCGTCAGACTCCATGGCTTCGGCCTCATCACGTCTGAGCCCATGCTGAACAGCCTGAACAACATGCTGAAATAAATGCTATATTTGACGTATCTTTTAATTTTTTTATTTTACGTCATTTGAGTTTCTCGGCAAAGTTTTTCTGCTAAGTTTGCGCATTTGTGGACTTATAAAATATCGAGAGCGCAAACTCCAAAAGCGCCAATTTTCGGCGTTTTGCGCAAAGCGCAAAGCGCAAATATTTTATATGGAGCGCAAATTGCGCTTTTGCGCATTTGCGCTTTCGTTTGCGCTCCGCCCAGCTCTGGTTCAATACAACTAGATGAATACACGCGTAGGTAGACACAAAAAACACACACGCACCACGCGGCATATGATGTAGACCCAGGGGTCGAGTATCTGGCTGATGGAGACCAGTCGGATCGCCACCAGTTCGGCCACGTGGTCCTCGGGCGTGTGGTGGGGCGGCCGCAGACCACTCGTCACCACGATCACCTGAAACAAAGGGCACGTCAAGATTAACCCCTTGAGACCCAGAACGTAATTTCTATTGCAGTTTGGGTACCATCAGACGATTTTTAGTGAATATAAGCAATATTTTATAAATAATAATTATGACCTGTTTAGTATCCTTGTCGACTAACTAAATTGGTATATCAAGTTACTTTTCGTAATTTTATGGCTCGACAACATACAATTTTTTATAGCCAAGGAAGGATCTGGGCGCGAAAGCAACTCGAAACACGTTAAGTTGGCGAAAAATGGACCCGCTCACGCCCCCTCATGATAAGTATTTCTTTGTCATAGAAATTACTAAGGGATATTTGTATGGGTTTCTCGAGGATTTACATAAACTTGCTATAATTAATATAGGAAAAAATTACAAAAAAAAAGTATTAATGCGATTAAATAATGCGATTAATGTCATTAGATATTTCATTAGTCAATGAATTCAAGATTACACTACCGTAGATAACAGTAAAGTCGCCACCTGCACTAATGTCGCCAGCCGCCAAATATTACGAATTATAGCATTACTACTGATGTGTCTGTGCCACTGAAGATGATACACAGTAGTTTATATCATGACTGTATAATTTACCCTGTTTCAGCGTTGTTTTATGCTTTGTAGCTGCAAGTATAGACGGTTTCAAATTTCGCTACGCATTTTTTTTTCGGGCGACGACGACAGCGGTACGACACTCAGTAAATAAACACTAGATGGCGACTCTATTGTTGGTAGCCACTTTGTAGATATTTTTGTCATTTGTTCATTTATAGCCCTAATATGACACAGATGAAGACACAAAATGACACAGACTCTCCAGATAGCCCCTTCTAACTTTCCTGAAATCATGGATGTAGAAATGTAACTATTAACGCCACCACACGTCTGTAAACAGAAAAAAAAGTTGTCCTGGCGACTTTACTGTTATCTACGGTAGACAAGAGTTTTTTTTAGCAAGACATTTCGAAGAATTACAGAAGCAACTAGGGGGGGGGGGGCACTCAGTAGAGCGCATACCTCCGCCCGAATATTTCATCAATTGGTTGCCATGGCAACAGTTGTGATTCGATTTCATCAAAAAACAGTAAAAAAAAAAAAAATAATAATAATAATATATATATATATATATATATATATTATATATATATATATATATATATATATATAATATATATATATATATTATATATATATATATATATATTATATATATGCACTCAGTATGAGCGCATACCTCCGGCCGAATATTTCATCAATTGGTTGCCATGGCAACAGTTGTCAATAGATTTCATCCAAAATTAAATCAGTTCTTCCTTATACCAAATAGACTTGGTATACCGAGTTTGGTCCAAATATACTCGTAACTTTTCGAGAAATCCTGTACACTAACAAACAGACAGACAGACAGACAGATCGGGGTGAAAACATAACCCCTCCAACTCCGTTGGCGGAGGTAACTAAAGTAATGTACAAAGCTACCCAATAACTCAATAGATAAAAACAAATAAATTAACTAATAAACAAATATGCAAAGAGATTGACTATTAATTAAAAAAATATATAGTCATAGAAAATAAGAAAACCTCTCTGTATGAATATTATCGTACATAGAAAATAAGAAAACCTCTCTGTATGAATATTATCGTACATTGAAAATAAGAAAAACTCTCTGTATGAATATTATCGTACATAGAAAATAAGAAAACCTCTCTGTATGAATATTATCGTACATTGAAAATAAGAAAACTCTCTGTATGAATATTATCGTACATTGAAAATAAGAAAACCTCTCTGTATGAAATATTATCGTACATAGAAAATAAGAAAACCTCTCTGTATGAATATTATCGTACATTGAAAATAAGAAACCTCTCTGTATGAATATTATCGTACATTGAAAATAAGAAAACCTCTCTGTATGAATATTATCGTACATAGAAAATAAGAAAACCTCTCTGTATGAATATTATCGTACATTGAAAATAAGAAAACCTCTCTGTATGAATATTATCGTACATTGAAAATAAGAAAAACTCTCTGTATGAATATTATCGTACATTGAAAATAAGAAAACCTCTCTGTATGAATATTATCGTACATAGAAAATAAGAAAACCTCTCTGTATGAATATTATCGTACATAGAAAATAAGAAAACCTCTCTGTATGAATATTATCGTACATTGAAAATAAGAAAACCTCTCTCTATGAATATTATCGTACATTGAAAATAAGAAAAACTCTCTGTATGAATATTATCGTACATAGAAAATAAGAAAACCTCTCTGTATGAATATTATCGTACATTGAAAATAAGAAAAACTCTCTGTATGAATATTATCGTACATTGAAAATAAGAAAAACTCTCTGTATGAATATTATCGTACATTGAAAATAAGAAAAACTCTCTGTATGAATATTATCGTATATTGAAAATAAGAAAAACTCTCTGTATGAATATTATCGTACATTGAAAATAAGAAAAACTCTGTATCTGGATAAATTGTCGTACATTGAGTGGCGCCCAGGAGACAATGAAGGCCACCGTGATGACCACCAGGAGCACCGCCATCTGCAGCTCCTGGTCCTGCTGTACGGAGGGGCGGCGCGCGGAGCAGAGGTGCGCGGGAATTTTGCGGGACAGACGCATGCGCAGAAGTGACCCTGAAAATGTCGGTACTGCGCAGGCTTTGTTTATGTTGACCTAGAGGCGACTAATGACGTGAAATAGGTGATAAAGGATGTCTGAGCTATGTAGAATCATGGGAATAGAGTAAATACTAAAGAAGGGTTTTGATTTTGGTAATGAAGTTAGAAAATGGAGAGAAGAGAGAGAGTGTGTGTGTTTGTGTGTTGTATATGCGATGAAATGAAAGATGTTTGTACAGAAGAAAGAGAAGGAGGAATAGAATAGGAGGAAAGAATGCATTAAATAAAAGGAGATGGATAGCTACAAAGCGATAGAGGTTAACAAGACAAGGAAAGAAAAAACAAGTCATAGGAAAAGAAGAAGAAGAAGAAGAAATAGAAGTAGTAGTTGTTGAAGAAGAAGAAGAAGAAATATAAGTAGTAGTTGTTGAAGAAGAAGAAGAAGAAATATAAGTAGTAGTTGTTGAAGAAGAAGAAGAAGAAATATAAGTAGTAGTTGTTGAAGAAGAAGAAGAAGAAATATAAGTAGTAGTTGTTGAAGAAGAAAGAAGAAATATAAGTAGTAGTTGTTGAAGAAGAAAGAAGAAGAAATATAAGTAGTAGTTGTTGAAGAAGAAAGAAGAAGAAATATAAGTAGTAGTTGTTGAAGAAGAAAGAAGAAGAAATATAAGTAGTAGTTGTTGAAGAAAGAAGAAGAAATATAAGTAGTAGTTGTTGAAGAAGAAAGAAGAAATATAAGTAGTAGTTGTTGAAGAAGAAAGAAGAAATAAAAGTAGTAGTTGTTGAATAAAGAAGAAGAAATATAAGTAGTAGTTGTTGAAGAAGAAAGAAGAAGAAATATAAGTAGTAGTTGTTGAAGAAGAAGAAGAAATAGAAGTAGTAGTTGTTGAAGAAAAAAGAAGAAGAAATATAAGTAGTAGTTGTTGAAGAAGAAAGAAGAAGAAATATAAGTAGTAGTTGTTGAAGAAGAAGAAGAAATAGAAGTAGTAGTTGTTGAAGAAGAAAGAAGAAGAAATATAAGTAGTAGTTGTTGAAGAAGAAAGAAGAAGAAATAGAAGTAGTAGTTGTTGAAGAAGAAGAAGAAATAGAAGTAGTAGTTGTTGAAGAAGAAAGAAGAAGAAATATAAGTAGTAGTTGTTGAAGAAGAAAGAAGAAGAAATAGAAGTAGTAGTTGTTGAAGAAGAAGAAGAAATAGAAGTAGTAGTTGTTGAAGAAGAAAGAAGAAGAAATATAAGTAGTAGTTGTTGAAGAAGAAAGAAGAAATATAAGTAGTAGTTGTTGAAGAAGAAAGAAGAAATATAAGTAGTAGTTGTTGAAGAAGAAAGAAGAAGAAATATAAGTAGTAGTTGTTGAAGAAGAAGAAGAAATAGAAGTAGTAGTTGTTGAAGAAGAAAGAAGAAGAAATATAAGTAGTAGTTGTTGAAGAAGAAAGAAGAAATAGAAGTAGTAGTTGTTGAAGAAGAAGAAGAAATATAAGTAGTAGTTGTTGAAGAAGAAAGAAGAAGAAATATAAGTAGTAGTTGTTGAAGAAGAAAGAAGAAGAAATATAAGTAGTAGTTGTTGAAGAAGAAAGAAGAAGAAATATAAGTAGTAGTTGTTGAAGAAGAAAGAAGAAGAAATATAAGTAGTAGTTGTTGAAGAAGAAAGAAGAAATAGAAGTAGTAGTTGTTGAAGAAGAAAGAAGAAATATAAGTAGTAGTTGTTGAAGAAGAAGAAGAAGAAATATAAGTAGTAGTTGTTGAAGAAGAAAAAGAAGAAATATAAGTAGTAGTTGTTGAAGAAGAAAGAAGAAATATAAGTAGTAGTTGTTGAAGAAGAAGAAGAAGAAATATAAGTAGTAGTTGTTGAAGAAGAAGAAGAAGAAATATAAGTAGTAGTTGTTGAAGAAGAAAGAAGAAGAAATAGAAGTAGTAGTTGTTGAAGAAAGAAGAAGAAATCTAAGTAGTAGTTGTTGAAGAAGAAAGAAGAAATATAAGTAGTAGTTGTTGAAGAAGAAAGAAGAAGAAATATAAGTAGTAGTAGTTGTTGAAGAAAGAAGAAGAAATATAAGTAGTAGTTGTTGAAGAAGAAAGAAGAAATATAAGTAGTAGTTGTTGAAGAAGAAAGAAGAAATATAAGTAGTAGTTGTTGAAGAAGAAGAAGAAATAGAAGTAGTAGTTGTTGAAGAAGAAAAAGAAGAAATATAAGTAGCAGTTGTTGAAGAAGAAAAAGAAGAAATATAAGTAGTAGTTGTTGAAGAAGAAAGAAGAAATATAAGTAGTAGTTGTTGAAGAAGAAAGAAGAAGAAATATAAGTAGTAGTTGTTGAAGAAGAAGAAGAAATAGAAGTAGTAGTTGTTGAAGAAGAAAGAAGAAGAAATATAAGTAGTAGTTGTTGAAGAAGAAAGAAGAAATAGAAGTAGTAGTTGTTGAAGAAGAAAGAAGAAATATAAGTAGTAGTTGTTGAAGAAGAAAGAAGAAGAAATATAAGTAGTAGTTGTTGAAGAAGAAGAAGAAGAAAATAAGTAGAAGTGTGTTGAAGAAGAAAGAAGAAGAAATATAAGTAGTAGTTGTTGAAGAAGAAAGAAGAAGAAATATAAGTAGTAGTTGTTGAAGAAGAAAGAAGAAATAGAAGTAGTAGTTGTTGAAGAAGAAAGAAGAAATAGAAGTAGTAGTTGTTGAAGAAGAAGAAGAAGAAATATAAGTAGTAGTTGTTGAAGAAGAAAGAAGAAATATAAGTAGTAGTTGTTGAAGAAGAAGAAGAAGAAATATAAGTAGTAGTTGTTGAAGAAGAAAGAAGAAGAAATATAAGTAGTAGTTGTTGAAGAAAGAAGAAGAAATATAAGTAGTAGTTGTTGAAGAAGAAAGAAGAAGAAATATAAGTAGTAGTAGTTGTTGAAGAAAGAAGAAGAAATATAAGTAGTAGTTGTTGAAGAAGAAAGAAGAAATATAAGTAGTAGTTGTTGAAGAAGAAAGAAGATATGAAAGAGCAAGAACAAGAATAACCAGAATAGAAAAAAAGCATAGTATGAAAAAGGCAAATAAGTTAACATTTTCATACACACACACACACACACAGACACAACACACACACTCACCACACACACACATCAACACACACACACACACACACACACACACACACACACACACACACACACACAGTCACACACACACACAGTCACACACACACATACACACACAAACACACCTACCACAACACACACACACACACACACAACACACACAGTCACACACACACACAGTCACACACACACACATACACATACAAACACACCTACCCACAACACACACACACACACACAATACACACACACAACACACACACACAATTACCCCCCCTACACACACACACAATTACCCCCCCTACACACACACACACACACACACACTTACCCCCCACACACACACTTACCCCCCTACACACACACACACACACACACTTACCCCCCCTACACACACACTTACCCCCCTACACACACACACACACACACTTACCCCCCCTACACACACACTTATCCCCCAACACACACACACACACACTTACCCCCCACACACACACTTACGCCCCTACACACACACACATACACACAACACACACACACACACACACACACACTTACCCCCCCCCTACACACACACTTACCCCCCTACACACACACACACACACACTACCCCCCCCTACACACACACTTATCCCCCAACACACACACACACACACTACCCCCCACACACACACTTACGCCCCCTACACACACACACATCACACACAACACACACACACACACACACACACACACTTACCCCCCCCTAACACACACTTACCCCCCCTACACACACACACACACACACTTACCCCCCCCTACACACACACTTATCCCCCCAACACCACACACACACTTACCCCCCACACACACACTTACGCCCCCTACACACACACACATACACACAACACACACACACACACACACAACACACACACACACACACACAAACACACACACCCCACACACACACACTTACCCACAACGCACACATTACATATCACAATGGTAAAGAGACAGGCCACATTGATCGCCCCGAGGCCCGTGGTGAAGAGGTGGTGTCTCATCGGAGTACTGGGACACAGGTGGATGTTGACGTAGCACCAGGTGAAGGGGTACTGCAGGAACAGCTCCCCGACGCCGAACAGTGGCAGCAGACACACGATTACCGAAGACACCCATATAGACGCCAACACGTACCTGGAAAGTGGTAGAAAATGGGTAAAAGTAGAGAAAATTGGATAAAATTGTTGTTGTTTTGTGTTTTTTTGAACGTTTTTTGTTACGTTCTGATTATGTCGTTAGAAAAAAAGTTATTTATAGGTTGGTATAGGAGGTCTGTGGGCGGGGAAAAACAACCCAAAAGTAACTTTTAGGTTGTTTTTGCTTGCCACGCCCACCAGGGTCAGACACGCCCCTCAAAACATCTTCCATTCCCCCAAGTCGATCACGGCCAACAATTTTGGACTACAGTGTCAAGTCTGTATCTCGCACGGTTTAGCAGCCACAGCCGTTTTTAGGTTGTTTTTGCTGGT
This sequence comes from Chionoecetes opilio, assembly GCA_016584305.1. Taxonomy (NCBI): domain Eukaryota; kingdom Metazoa; phylum Arthropoda; class Malacostraca; order Decapoda; family Majidae; genus Chionoecetes; species Chionoecetes opilio. The sequence continues at coordinate 92,574 of JACEEZ010019389.1, forward strand.
CACGCCCACCAGGGTCGGCCACGCCCATCGAAACATAGCCTATGTTCTCCGCTGGGTCATGAGGATTCCAAATATGTGCGGCATGTGGGGTTTTGGCCATCTGTAGCAGAGTCTATAACGAACATACAGACACACAGACAGACAGACAGACAGACAGACAGACAGACAAATTTTGAGATTTATATATATAGATAGAAAAAAAGGTAGCATGTTAAGTTAGTTAATACATGTTTTCCCTTTTTTTTTTTTTTACCTGAGGGGGGTAGAAAGTGATAGACAATGGGTGAAAATCGTGAACAAATTGAGAAAACGGGAAAATATTGTTGTTTTGGTGTATTTTATGGAAGTTTTTGGAAGTTAATGAAGTTTTTGATACATTTTGATTTAATAAGTTAGGAAAATAAGTTTAATATCTTGCTACGTTGATAAATGAATGGAGAAAATGGAACAGTGGGAGCAAATACACTATTAGCGAAGACACCCAGACTGAGGCCAACACGTACCTGGAGGGCGGTAGAAAACGAGTGAATATTGAGAAGAAAATAGAGAAAACGGGAAAAAATTGCTGTTTTTTTGTATTTTGAAAGTTTTTGGTATGTTTTGGTTATATGAGGTAGAAAAAAAGTTCGATATTTTGTTAATGAATGTTTTTACAGACAGACGCGAGAACGTGCCTGGAGGGTGGTAGGAAATGGGTGAATATTGAGAAGAAAATAAGAGAAAAAGGGAAAAAATTGCTGTTTTTATGTAGTTTATGGATGTTTTTTGAAGTTAATAGAGTTTTTGATACATTTTGGTTTAATAAGTTTAATATTTTACTACGTTGATCAATTAATGGAGAAAATGGAAGAGTGGCAGCAAATACACTATTAGGGAAGACACCCAGACTGAGGCCAACACGTACCTGGAGGGTGGTAGAAAACGGGTCAAAATAGAGAAAACAGGAAAAAATTGTTGCTGTTTTGTGTACTATTTTGAAAAAGGTTTTGATATGTTTTGGTTATGAGGCATGAAGAAAGTTAGATATTTGGCTAAGGAAAGATCGAACATGGGTGGAAATAGTTGCTCTTTGTGTATTTTCAAAGAATTTTTGATACGTTTTGGTTTAATAGGTTAGAAAAAAGTTAGATATTTGGCTAAGGAAAGATCGAACATGGGTGGAAATAGTTGCTCTAAGAATTTTTGATACGTTTTGGTTTAATAGGTTAGAAAAAAGTTAGATATTTTGTTAATTTTTAATTAATGTATTTTCTTATCTTTTACCTGTAGGAGATATAAAATGGGAGAATTTTTTTGTTTTTTGTGTATTTTTGAAGAGTTTTGGTTATGAGGTTAGAAAAAACGTTAGATATTTTGTTAAGACAGTTAATGAATGTATTTTCTTATCTTTTACCTGTAGGGAAGATATAAAATGGGAGAAAATTGTTGTTTTGGTATTTGAAGAGTTTGGTTATGAGGTTGAAAAAAGTAGATTTTGTACTTGATTAATAAAGTTTTTTACCTGTATTTGCTGTAGGTAGAGAAAGTAGGATAGGCTACAAATAGATGAAAGATATAAGTGAGTAATAAAGAGAGAGAGAGAGAGAGAGAGAGGAGAGAGAGAGAGAGAGAGAGAGAGAGAGAGAGAGAGAGAGAGAGAGAGAGAGAGAGAGAGAGAGAGAGAATAGTAACCCATGTATGTATGAAAGCTAGGAATAATCTACACATCCCTAAAGTCAAAGATAGTTCTCAGCAGTAGTCCAGCTGAAGCTCCTGACTGTAAAACCTATAAAAATAAAGGTAAAAAAAAAAAAAAAAAAAAAAGAGAGAGAGAGAGAGAGGGGAGGAGAGAGAGGAGAGAGAAGAAAGGGGAGGGGAAAGAGGGAAGGGGAGGGGAGAGAGAAGGGGAGAGGAGAGCAGAAAGGGGGAAGAAAAAAAAAGAAAAAAGAAGGGAGAAGGGGAGAAAGAGAAGGAAAAGAAGGGAGAGGGAGAGAGAGAAGGAGAAGAGAGGAGAGAGAAGGGAGGGGAGAGAGAGAAGGGGAGAGAGAGAGGAAGGAGAGAGAGGAAGAGAGAGGGAGAGAGGAGAGGAGAGAGGAGAGAGGGAGAGAGGGGGGAAAAGGAGGAGAGAAGGGGAAGGGAGAGGAAGAGAAAGAAGGGGAAGAGAGAGAGAGAGAGAGAAAAGGGAAAGAGAGAGAGGGGAGAGGAGAGAGAGAAGGGAGAGAGAGGAGAGGAGAGAGAAGGGAAAAGAGAAAAAGAGAAGGGGGAGAAGAGAGGAGAGAGGAGAGAGAGGAGGAGAGAGAGGGGGAGAGAGGAGAGGGGAGAAGAGAGGGAAAAGGAGAGAGGAGGAGAGAGAGAGAGGGAGAGAAAAGAGGAAGAGAGGAGAGGGAAGAGAGAGCCGAGAGAGAGAGAAGAAAAGAGAAGAGGAGAGAGAAAAGGGAAAAGAAAGAGGAGAAGGGAAAGGGAGAGAGGAGAAGAAGGAAAAGAGAGGAGAGAGAGGAAGGAGACGAAAGAAAGGAGGAGAGAGGAGGAGAGAGGAGGTGGAGAGAAGGAGAGAGAGAGAGGAGAGAGGGGGAGGAGGAGAGAGAGAGAGAGAGAAAAGAGAAAAGAGAGAGAGAGAGAGAGAGGGAAAGGGGGGAGGTTAGGGTACGAAAAGGGGGGGAGGGGGGAGGGGAAAGACGGTTTTGGCTGGGAAAGAATGGGAGAAGTGGAGAAAAGAGGAGGAGGAGGAGGAGGAGGAGGAGGAGGAGGGTAAAGAGGTTATGGTACAAATTGAAGGATGAGAGAATGCAAAGAATGGAGGTAGATGAAAAGAGAGGGAAAGAGAAAATTTGATCTCTTTCTCTCTCTCTCTCTTCTCTCCTCCCCTCCCCTCTCTCTCCCCTCTCTCTCTCTTTTCTTTTCTCTCTCTCTCTCTCTTTTCTCTCTCTCTACCCCCCACACACAACAAACACACACACACACACGCACACGCACACACATACAGCTTCCCTCATAGAAATGTAGAAGTTTGGAATGGACTAAATGAGGAGGTGATATCGGCAAAGAATGTGCACCAATTGGAAGAAAGACTGGATAAATGTAGCTACGGAGACGGGACCCCACCAGTGTAGCTCAGGCCAAAGTAACTAATACTAATAATAAAGGTATTAGTTACTTTGCCTCAGGCCCTGTAAAACACAACTACCGTAGATAACACTAAAGTCGCCAGGACAACGTTTCTTTGTTATTTACAGCCGTGTGGTGGCGTTAATAGTTACATTTCTACATCCATGATTTCAGGAAAGTTAGAAGGGGCTATCTGGAGAGTCTGTGTCATTTTGTGTCTTCATCTGTGTCATATTAGGGCTATAAATGAACAAATTACAAAAATAAAACCGAGTGGCGACGTTTGATAACGGGACTACACTAAGGTCGCCATCTAGTGTTTATGTTTTGAGTGTCCTCCCGCCGTTGTCGTCGCCCGAAGAAAAACAACGAGTAGTGAAATTTGAAACCGTCTACACTTGCAGATACAAAGCATAAAACAACGCTGAAACAGGGTAGATTATACAGTCATGATATAAACTACTGTGTATCATCTTCAGTGGCACATACACAGCAGTAGTGATGCTATAATTCGTAATATTTGGCGGCTGGCGACATTAGTGCAGGTGGTGACTTTACTGTTATCTACGGTAGATGAATACAACTAGATGAATACAACTAGGTAAATACAACTAGATGAATACAACTAGGTAAATACAACTAGATGAATACAACTAGGTTAATACAACTAGATGAATACAACTAGGTAAATACAACTAGGTAAATACAACTAGATGAATACAACTAGATGAATACAACTAGGTAAATACAACTAGGTAAATACAACTAGATGAATACAACTAGGTAAATACAACTAGGTAAATACAACTAGATGAATACAACTAGGTAAATACAACTAGGTAAATACAACTAGGTAAATACAACAAGATGAATACAACTAGGTAAATACAACTAGATGAATACAACTAGGTAAATACAACTAGGTAAATACAACAAGATGAATACAACTAGGTAAATACAACTAGATGAATACAACTAGGTAAATACAACTAGGTAAATACAACTAGATGAATACAACAAGATGAATACAACTAGGTAAATACAACTAGATGAATACAACTAGGTAAATACAACTAGATGAATACAACTAGGTAAATACAACTAGATGAATACAACTAGGTAAATACAACTAGATGAATACAACTAGGTAAATACAACTAGATGAATACAACTAGGTAAATACAACTAGATGAATACAACTAGGTAAATACAACTAGATGAATACAACTAGATGAATACAACTAGGTAAATACAACTAGATGAATACAACTAGGTAAATACAACTAGATGAATACAACTAGGTAAATACAACTAGATGAATACAACTAGGTTAATACAACTAGATGAATACAACTAGGTTAATACAACTAGATGAATACAACTAGGTAAATACAACTAGATGAATACAACTAGGTAAATACAACAAGATGAATACAACTAGATGAATACAACTAGATAAATACAACTAGGTAAATACAACTAGATAAATACAACTAGGTAAATACAACTAGATGAATACAACTAGGTAAATACAACTAGATGAATACAACTAGGTAAATACAACTAGATGAATACAACTAGGTAAATACAACAAGATGAATACAACTAGATGAATACAACTAGATGAATACAACTAGATGAATACAACTAGATGAATACAACTAGGTAAATACAACTTGATGAATACAACTAGGTAAATACAACAAGATGAATACAACTAGGTAAATACAACTTGATGAATACAACTAGGTAAATACAACAAGATGAATACAACTAGGTAAATACAACTAGATGAATACAACTAGATGAATACAACTAGATGAATACAACACGATGAATACAACTAGGTAAATACAACTAGATGAATACAACTAGATGAATACAACACGATGAATACAACTAGGTAAATACAACTAGATGAATACAACTAGATGAATACAACTAGATGAATACAACTAGATAAATACAACTAGGTAAATACAACTAGATGAATACAACTAGGTAAATACAACTAGATGAATACAACTAGGTAAATACAACTAGATGAATACAACTAGGTAAATACAACTAGATGAATACAACAAGATGAATACAACTAGGTAAATACAACTAGGTAAATACAACAAGATGAATACAACTAGGTAAATACAACAAGATGAATACAACTAGGTAAATACAACTAGGTAAATACAACAAGATGAATACAACTAGGTAAAATCAATAGATGAATACAACTAGGAAATACAACTAGGAAATACAACAAGATGATACAACTAGGTAAATAACAACAAGAGAATCTAACTAGGTAAATACAAAGAAATACAACAAGAGAATACAACTAGGTAAAATACAAAAACAAGAGAATACAAACTAGGTAAATCCAACTGGTAAAACAAACAAGAGAAACAACTAGAAATAAATAGATGAATACAACTAGGTAAATACAATAGGAAATACAACAAGAGAATACAACTAGGTAAATACAACAAATGAAACAACTAGGTAAATAAAATAAGTAAATACAACAAGATGAAACAACTAGGTAAATACAACAGAGAAACAACTAGGTAAATACAATAGGTAAATAAAAAGATGAATCAATAGGTAAATACAAAAGATGATCACTAGGTAAATACACAAGATGAATACAATAGGTAACAATGGTAAATACAACAAGTGATACAATGGTAAATACAACTAGATGATCCAACTAGGTAAATACACTAGGTAAATACAATAGATGAATACACCCAATGATGAATACAACTAGGTAATACAACTAGATGAATACAACTAGGTAAATACAACTCGAGAATACAACTAGGTAAATACAACTAGGTAAATACAACTAGATTGAATACAACAAGAGAATAAACTAGGTAAATACAACTAGATGAATACAACTAGATAAATACAACTCGATGAATACAACTAGGTAAATACAACTAGATGAATACAACTAGGTAAATACAACTCGATGAATACAACTAGATAAATACAACTAGATGAATACAACTAGGTAAATACAACTCGATGAATACACGTACCAGCACCGCGTGAAGGTGACCAGTCTCTCATACAGGTAGCCGTGACAGATAGCCAGCAGTCTCTCCACCGCCATGGCAGCCACGGTGAGGTGTGTGATCTGCTGCACAAGGATCATGGTGAACCCGTGCAGCTGACACATCCCACGCTGTCAAGGGGAGGAGACAGCTGCATTAGGGTGACTAGACCTCTAACGTTAAAAAAAAAAAAAAAAAAAGAACAAAAAACGTAAAAAAAAAAAAAAAAAAAAGCTCCGACTTAAAAAAAAAAAAAAAAAAGATCCAACGTAAAAAAAAAGAAAAAAAAAAGCTCCAACGTAAAAAAAAAAATAATAAAAAGCTCCAACGTAAAAAAAAAAAAAAAAAAAACCTCCAACGTAAAAAAAATAAAAAATAAAAAGCTCCAACGTAAAAAAAAAAAAAAAAAAAAAAAAAGCTCCAATGTAAAAAAAAAAAAGTTTGCCTAGACATAGTAGGTGTGTTGTGTGTGTGTGTGTGTGTGTGTGTGTGTGTGTGTGTGTGTGTGTGTGTGTATGTGTCCTATATTTATCTTCCTTCCTACATCATTAATTTTATACATCTCTTTTATGTGTTTATGTATTTATGAGAAGAGAGAGAGAGAGAGAGAGAGAGAGAGAGAGAGAGAGAGAGAGAGAGAGAGAGAGAGAGAGAGAGAGAGAGAGAGAGAGAGAAGGATGGGAAGAGGAAACATAATGTCCCTCACACAAGACAGTAAATATTGAACTAGAAATAGGAGACAAACCGCTTGAGAGAGAGAGAGAGAGAGAGAGAGAGAGAGAGAGAGAGAGAGAGAGGAGGACAAACGTGTACTGTCCCATAATTTTTTTTTAACGAGGAAAAAAATCCATTCTATCTTAAGGTCTCATGCTTAAAAGTATGCCTGTGTTTACCTGCTAATAGGGTTAACTCTGATAAAATACAGCTGAAATTAAGAAGAAGCGTAGTATTCCCTTCTCCTGGTTGTAATGATGCCTGTGTTTACCTGATAATATGGTTAACTGATAAAATACAGCTGAAATTAAGAAGCGTAGTATTCCCTTCTCCTGGTTAAAATGATGCCTATGTTTACCTGATACTATGGTTAACTATGATAAAATACAACTGAAATTAAGAAGAAGTGTGGTATTCCCTTCTCCTGGTTAAAATGATGCCTATGTTTACCTGATAATATGGTTAACTCTGATAAAATACAGCTGAAATTAAGAAGAAGCGTAGTATTCCCTTCTCCTGGTTAAAATAATGCCTATGTTTACCTGATAATATGGTTAACTCTGATAAAATACAGCTGAAATTAAGAAGAAGCGTAGTATTCCTTTCTCCTGCTTAAAATGATGCCTATGTTTACCTGATACTATGGTTAACTATGATAAAATACAACTGAAATTAAGAAGAAGCGTAGTATTCCCTTCTCCTGCTTAAAATGATGCCTATGTTTACCTGATACTATGGTTAACTATGATAAAATACAACTGAAATTTAGAAGAAGCGTAGTATTCCCTTCTCCTGGCATTAAATATCAGTCAGTAAGCAGCAAGGGGGCAGGATTTCCTACATCGTTAAAAAAAACTAGGCTATAGATTATAATTATTGATAAAAAGTACTACTACTACTACTACTACTACTACTACTACTACTACTACTATACTACTACTACTACTACTACTACTATTACTACTACTACTACTACTACTACTACTACTATCTTAACCCTTCTTCATCTACTCCTCTTCCTTCACCTTCCACGCCCACACTCACTCACCCCGCCTTTCCACCGCCCATAAGCATAGGACACGATAGCAGGGGGCGTGGTGGCCAGTTTGCCCCAGAAGTCTGTCCAGATCAGGGTACACAGTAACAGGTAGAACACTGTACGCCGCCTTGTGCCACTGTAGAGGTAATAGAGGGCCCAGATGTGACCTGTGGAGGGGGAGAAGAGGAAGGGTGTTACTGGGGTGGTGGTAGGGGGTGTTGGGGGGTGAGAGAGGGAGAGAGAGGGGGAGGAGAGTGGTAGTGGTGGTGGGAGAGGGGTTGTTGGGAGAGGGAGGGAGGGGGGAAGGGGGGAAGGGGGTGGTGGTTGGGGAGAGAGGGAGAGGGGAAGGGAAGATTGGGGTGTTAGTGGTGGTGGTTGGGAGGGGAAAGAGGGAGGGGAGGGGTGTTAGTGGTGGTTGTGGTGGTGGTGGTGGGGAGAGAAAGGGAGGGGGAGGGAAGGGGGTTGGGGTGAAGAAGGGGGTGTGTAGTGGTGGTGGAGGGGAGATAAGAGGAAGGGTGTTAGTGGTGGTGGTGGTGGGGAGAGAGAGAAGGGGTGTTAGTGGTGGTGGTGGTGGGGGAGAGAGAGAAGGGTGTGTTAGTGGTGGTGGTGGAGGGGTGATCAATTTTTTGGAAAGAGAAGTATTATTTCTGATATTTTTTTTAGATGTCAGACAGAGAGAGACATGCATGGATAGATAGATATATAGATAGTTAGATAGTTGAATTAGTAGGTTAGATAGATAGAGGGGGTGTTAGTAGTGGTGTAGAGGGGTTTGGGAATATAAGTTTT